>CM068958.1:145644283-145655986 GCA_035128595.1 Eptatretus atami
ATTCTGTATAAGCAAGAACACTCATATACACAGGATATTTTTAAATGAGAATGACATTTATGAGACCTTGACATTGCTTTCTTAGTAAAACGCAGATGTTGAATGCGTGGGTCGAATGCCAGAGAGAGCACAACGCAAGTCCCACTTCAACATTCAATCTTGTTTCTGTACTTTGGTCTAGCAGCAAAACGAGGCGTGGAAAATGCAGCTTCACAAAGATACTTGATCAAACATTGTTAATAACGAGGAGCTTGATGGTGAAGATCAAAGGGTAACAGGAAGGTACGTGACTCAGAACGTCTTCCAGATCATTTTGAAGTCTTCTTGCGCCCGACGATTGAACTTTAACTCAAGAAACTCTTTGCCTTCGGTCTGAAATATCAGCTGCCTTCACATTGAAATGGGTTCCTAAAAATGAATTTCCGGCCTTGCCGCGCTTTCTCATCATATATCCGGAAGTATCCGAATGAATTCTGACTTTCAATTCAGTCGATGAGTAATTATTTGTTTCTTCAACTCAGAATGAAGTAACTGTGAATGAGAGCAGAATCCAAGTTAGCAAAACTGTCTGTATTTTTCATCCTTGAATCGGACATTCCAGAGGTTTGAGTTTGGCGATGAAGGCTCGAATATGTCATGGTGCATGATGATATGATGAGGTTTTTCCCTTGGAGTTTTGAGGTTGATCGCTTCCGCGCTTCAAAGATGTCCCAAACCAGGTAAACTAGAGATAGAAAATCCTTCAGACTGGAACTTGTCAATGGAGATCTGCTTTCTGCTGCGAATCTAGAAATGTTGCCACTTCTTGTCGTATTTCATAAATCCGGTCCAAGCATGTTTCCCTTCGAAAGCCATCGTACACTTGGGTGTGGAAAAGCAAGGCTTGATGTTTAGAATCCTATCCACAACACAGCTGTTTGAAGGAGATGAACTGGTTTTAATGCTCCAGCTTTGGACGAAAGTTGACTACCTTGATAGCCAAGTTCATGAACATCCCTCATTTCATGCAAGTAGAGTTCTGGATGCTAAAGGCTTCACAATGAAGGATGCAAGTGGGCGAATTTTCCGGAAGAAGTTTGGATAGCCACTTGAAAAATTCGTGGTATCAACAAAATAGCTGTTGTATAACTTTTCATGGGATGGCAGAAGAGCCATTTTCCTCCTTTTCATCTTAGCCTGACACGAAAACGAGCATACATGAGTAAGCTGAGAACACTGAGCACTCAGTTGTTTCGAAATGGACTGGCAAATATAGGAGAAGCTTTGCTTTGGGCGAGAAACTTGAAATCTTTGAAGTCCCTTGAGAGCAATTTCATCGGATCCTTCCTTGGCGGATTGTTTGACAAGAGATTTGGGAAACTTGTTTTTCACTATCCTTCCCCGAACGAAAGCTCTGCTGCACGCAGTACACTTGGTCTTATGAAAAGTCCTCTCCCCGATGTTAATGTGGCTCTTTTTGCCTTGCAAATCAAATGGCGATCTCATAGGAAGCCTTAACAACCTTTGAGTCTGTTGCCGAATGCTCCTCTGCTGTCCATCTTAGTCTTGCCTTCCAAAGGACTGCTTTTTGTTTCAAGAATGTTTGGGTTTGGCGGCTAGAGGCAGGGATGCCATTGTTCTTCAAGTGGAGTTCCAAAGCGTGTGGGTCACACGCCATCAATGCTCAGAGTCTTGTAGCAATTATTACGCACTGGGGTCCTGTGTGTCACCTTTTGGGGACACAATACACAATCGATATTTCGTCAAGATGCTTCTGCTTTTTACACTCATTGCAAAATTAATTTTGTTTTGAAATTGGTACTGCATCTTGTGAAACAATAAATTTTATTTTAAAATTAAATTTTAAAATATTAAATTTTTAATAATGTTAAATTTTAAAAATTAATTTTTAAGTTGCAGAAAATGGTCGGCCTGTACCAATAGAAAACGAAAATTATTAAAAGGTGAATACTTTTTTTTTTTAAAATGTTCATCACGAATATTTAGGCAAACACTTTTAAAGAGAATTCCTCAATTAATTGGAGAAATTCCTCGTGGTTTTTCTCCCGGGCTGTGCCCCTTAGAAATTACTGCACGCCGCCCAGGTTAAGAGCAATGGATTACAATGGGTTTGGAAAGCCATGTTGGAAGCGAAGGAAAACATATATTTTTTTAATTCTCTCTCTTGAACCACTGCATCAGTCCGACATTGAAATTCAATGATGATACAGTAATGATTGGTGAATATAAGTTTTTAATTTCATTCCTGATCTAACGCATGGTCTGGCAGCAGAATAATTTTGATTTTTTTGAATTGTGATCTTTTTTTATTTTTATTTTTTGAAACAGAAGCTTAGTTTGGCTATGCCATGGATGGGTTTGAGGGTGGAGAAGAAGCAGGTGAAAGCCTGAGATCTTATCCAGAAGGGGTATCTCATTGATTACAAGTCCTATTCCCTCCTCAATATTTTTCTCCATGGTGCTTTTGCGCCTCACTGCGAGTGGCATGGCCCTCTCAGGGGGTTTGTTGGCGTTGGCGACAGGGGCATTCCAATGGCAATGTCAGACTCCTGCAATCGGTTGTGTGGCGAGACAGCCACCGGCCGGAAATCTCAGTGAGCACTGTGCCCCACTCGTCCAGGCAAATGGTCCTTGCCACCATGGCAGTTGTGCAGATCAGTGGGACTGGATCTGGCGTGCTCGGTCGGTGTTCGAAGTCCTTCCAGGTTTAAAACACGGTCCTAAATCCAATCTCTTTTGCTTGTTCAGGTTCCTTCTGATGCTCCAATGCAGTAACAATTTTGTTTGTCTTCCATTTGATTTGAAATTTAATTTATTTTTTTATCATTCTGAATTAAAAATTGAATAAAGAGATCTAATGGTCATGTGTCCGTAAAAATGGGTTGCATCAATGGGATGTTCCTTACTGCAGCAGTTATAAAAGTGGCAGTTCCAAAGTGTTAAGATCAGACATCAAAACCGTTCAGTGGAGGAAATTTAAAAAACTTTACCACCATGTTACATAATCATTTTATATTTTTAAACACTATCTTGGATGATGCACGCCCCTAAAACTTTACAGGTGATCCAAACAAACCTTGTGGCAGAGACAATGTTTACTTCCTCCTCGAGTTATAAATTAGAATCATTGTATCACTTCACCCTTGATCGTGCCGGCTGGTAAAAAGTTTGAACAAGAAGTACACAATTTGAACATTTTAACGAATCTCCCGATGTATACTTTAAACGATTTATTCTGGTGTCTTTAGCCTCGGTAGTTATATTAGAAAACACTTGAGAACGAGAATTAAAGATGAACTTGTTCAGGTTTATGATGTACTGCTATAGGAGAAGTATAATTTGTACACATTTACATCAAGAGTTGTAGAATCGATGTATTAAAATTTAACGCGGCCACAAGAAGTTGTCTTCGCCAAAAGTCCTTGTAAAGAACTGCGTGGGGTAGTATTCCATGAATACCACTTGTTTTGTAGTGATTCTTCACCAAATGTGAAGATGGGGGACAAATGATACAGCACGATATCTCAAATAAAGTTGTGGACGAGTTATTGGGTTTAAAAAAAAAAAAACCGGGAGGGTTTTTTTGGGATTGGAAAGGGTGGTTTGGGGACGAAACAAGCCAATTCCCATTTTGGTTCAGGTTTCGGATCGCTGAATCCCCAGCCTATCAAGTGGATCAAAACGTAAAACTGTTCACCCTGATTTTCTTGAAATGGATTGGAAAATTTACAGTAATTTTAAAGATACTTTTGTTCAACCACAATATTTTTGTGAAAACGTTTTATTTTGTAATGTAAATAGATGAATAAACGAAAGATGTTTTTGAGTACATTTTACATCTTCTCTGTGGAACGAATAACAAATTAAGATTTGATAACATAGAACTTGAAAATTATAAATTCCGACACACTCTGTCGAGATCTTAAAATTTTAACAATTCATAAATAGATTGAACTAAGCATCAATGTATTTTTTGTCTCAAATGTAAAAGAAAAACGAATACTAAAAATTTCGTGTAAAATACAAAAACAATAGTTACGCAAAAGGGGACATGTTCAGTGTGTGGGGTCGAAAAAGAGTCAATTCACTCTAAAAATTAAAATGGTGGTATACCAACGTTTTTTAATCAGGAAGTAAATTTAAAACAACTGGGGATACGTATGAACTACACCTACCAGGGTATCCTTTCTGCAGACCAGGGAACAAACTTTGATAAAAGATTAGATGAGGCTGGAATTATAAAACTTGGAGCAAACCTAAAAACAGGGTTGATGAGGTTTTGTATGAAACACCACACTGATTTTTTTTTCAATATACAGCCTTTGCTGCTGTTTCATCATTGCTGGGAGCACGCTGTGCAACTGATGTAGTGCCCCCTGTTCCAATAAGCGGGTACTCTTTGGCCGACATCGAAAGATGAGAGGCTGGTCAACCCACCACCAGGTGTTGTTTAACGGCACAACAGGGCCTCCAAATATAGACGCCTAGATCATAATCCCAGCCACCTTAACCGTTAAGCCCAATATCAGGCTATAATATTTATATGATATAGCGGACGTTGGATGAAAAACATGAAAGCCAATTGAGAAATTTTGGAGATTTGGTTGTTGATATGAATGCGAAGGGGGGGGGGGGGGGGGGGGGGGGGGGGGGGGGGGGGGGGGGGGGGGGGGGGGGGGGGGGGGGGGGGGGGGGGGGGGGGGGGGGGGGGGGGATGTTGAGCAGAAGTTAACAGATTTATTGTGAAAAGACCATACCGCAGAACCCTACCAAAGCCTCACTCAACAACCCTTTTTTTTTATGTACTAAACCCAACCCAGCCCTCACATCAAAACGCCATGTCCCGAATCACAACAGCAAACCCTCAATCAAAACCCATATTCCGAACCCAACCCTAACCCCTCACTCAAATCATTTCCTAACCAAACCCAACCCTGCACATTAAAACCCATATCCCGACACATAAATTGTTTTTTTTCAGAATTTTTTTTTTTCGTAAAAAAATCCATCAAAATTGGACTTGGCTTAGAACCTTGCATTCATACTACACCCGCTTTCAAAATTGCAAATTACAACAGCCTCAGTCTTCCAATCAGGCCTGCTATCTAACCTTGGCAATCTATTACTTTTCTCTCTCCTTCTTTTTCTGTTGGCAGTATCTGCTTCATATGCTTGCCTGCTTACACTGTTCGCAGCAAGCGCAAGTGTCCCCATATCAAACGATATGCAACAACATATCACGTGGGAGCTGAGGCTTGACTGGCTGCAGGAACTGTTTTATGAATCTGGAATTCATGTTGGGATTTTTTGCTGCCAGGAAAGGCGGGCGTATTCGCAGCTTTCGCTTGTGGCAAGCGGCAGAGCTTATTTGCTGGCATTTGCACTTGAAATATATCGCAGTACGCTGCCAACCGTCCACCCAAACGGATATCAAATCCACTCTTACGGAATGAGAAAAGGCCTTCCTTGAAATCCCCAGTTGTCATTTCTGGAGAGAAGTCATAAATTTCAAAGAATATGACCAAAGCCAGAAGAGTCAAACTTCTGCCTTGTTTGGCTTGAAGGTAGGCGTTGAAGTGTGGCTGCTAGCTGGCAGCATTCTATGAAGCCTCCGCCTCGGCTTTGGATCTTTCATGAAGTGTTATTTCAGAGCTCAGGTGGTTTTGCCATTTGCGAAACATTTTCTTCACAGCTCTGGTTGTTCTCCCACAATCAACTGCTTCTTTAGCGAGTGATCCAGAAATTTTCAATCATCCTTGTTTTTAACGCTCAATGTCAACATCCCATTGTCAACATCCATCTTTGTCCAAACAATTTCTCCTTCACACAATCATCCACAATTCAAATCAATGTTTTTAAAACATCTTGTCAAACCAATTGATCTTTTACACAATCATCTAATTTTGTCCTTATGATTGCTTTTAACTTCATTGTCAACATCCCCATTGTCACCACTGGCTTCCTTTCACCACATCATCTATACAATGTCATTATTATTTGCTTTTAACCTCATTGTCAACATCCCCATTCTCAAACATTGATCCTTCACAGAATCATCACAATGTCATTATTATTGCTTTTAACCTCATTATCAACATCCCCAATTGTGACTAATGGCTTCCTTCACATAAATCATCACCAACTTCATCATTGTTTTTTAAATGTCAATTATTCAACATCCTGCATCGCTAGTAAGTATTCAACCAAAATGACCCTTCTGATCCCAGTAAGACATTTTATAAAGTGATGTCTTTTTTTCAGGTTAGGATCAAGACTTCTTTCCCAACGTGCGTTCTTACAAAGGAAGCTGGTTGGTGCTATGAAAGAGGAGGGTACTCTCCACATGTTTCTAGGTGTCAAGTCCACACAACCTGGGGCAATTGCACGATTTCAATGCGAGGTTTCTTTGTTCGTCCAAAAAACACTGATCGTTTATCCTTTTTTCAAAATGTGGTAATCCTGTTTCTTGGGACAGGATTCAGCCATCTCATCATTCTTCCACATCCTCCCAATCACCTTCCCTCATCCTGGTCGTTTCTGGAGACATAGCAATGTTGTTTTCATTTCATCACTTTTACAATGACACTCTGGGTGCACTATGGAGTAAATTGCAACATTCACAATATGAGAAAAAATGGATAACATCAAAAAAAAGTGAGTTCGCATTTTCATTAGGAAGGAAAATGAGATGTATCAACTCTACATTATGTGGACGTTCACAAGTCCTGTTAAAATATATATATAAAAAGTGTAGTTTGTGGAAAGTAATGGTGGGCTCAACCTCCCCCCCTGTATGTCACAACCTCGACCTTCCTCAGTCCTTCTGAAAGAGAATGAAGAACATTCTAATTTGAAACTAGAAGGGCACTGGTAGAGCGCATACTTCTGCCACACAATGCGGCTGCCTGATCGCCACGAGAACAATATCGGGCCCAATATATTTTTGAGGAAATTGTGCTACATATCATTTTTTTCGCCGTAATTCTCTCAATGTGAAGATCACTTAAAAAAATTCTCATATCCGCATCCGGATTCGGATTCTTCACCAAAATTTCAAGGCGTTGCTGTCCTTGCTGGTCACCTTACACATGCAAAAAATTCAAGAACGATTGCTTGAAAACTGTGGCCAAAAATTGTGTGATCACAGACAGACAGAGACAGAGAGATAAACAAATGCGACAGACCAAACATACTTGGCAAAAAAATTTTTTTGTTCAAAGCCACATACCTCAATCTGTTTTCAGCGCATTTTGGAGAAGGTTTTTGAAGTTTTTATGTTAAAAAATGCCTGCTGAACGCACATGACCATGACATCATCAATTGGATTTTTCCCAGACAATTGATCCCACCTAGAATGGCCTCAAAATTTTCCAAATACTTATCAGATAAAGCGTTCGACATTATGCAATATACGACATCATATACAAAGCCAACTATGACATCACCAAAAAAAAAAAATCGCCACTTGTTTTTCCAGTGGGAAGTAGTTGACAGATGCCAAGTTTCAATGTTTTTTTCCCATAGAGCGGTTTCGAGGCGGGGGTGGTCCAAAGTTTTTCCTTTTTTCCAATATGGCTGTGTGGTGGCAAAATAACTCAATTTCCACAAGTTGGGGCATCAGCATAACCAAAGGGGAATCTTTAATTTCGTAATATACGGAGGAAAGAGGAAGAACATTGAAATGATTTCACTGAAACATTCGAATGGACTCACGGGAAAGCAGAAGCCCGAAGGCAATTCTTTTATGACACCAATTGACATAACCAAAGAATGGGAGGGGAGATCATTTGGCAACTCACTATCAGGATTAGCTTGAATAAGCATTAGGAAAATAACTCAAACTGCAAATAGATGTCCACTGGGTGTCAGTGGAGAGAATGACACATCGTGGCGAAAGTTTGCAGTGTTATCAAAACTGGTTACCCTGTTTCACAGCAAGACATATCCTTTTATCAAATATGTAGGTCAAATGACCCTTTGTAAAGGGAAACTTTACTGACAGCCAATTTGACTATAGCATAAAATTTAAATCATAAGTTCCAGCAACAATATTATTGAGGAACATGAATATAATTATTTTTTTCCTTTCGCACAGCTTGCCAATACCACGTGACCTATGCCGTCATAATTATCATTACAACATTCTACATGAAGTGTCACACCTAATGTGAAAATCATGTCAATTAGATACACGGTTGCAGAGGGGAAAACAAGAAAGAAAATGAGCATGGACGGATGTTACGCGTACTACGGACCGGACAACTTCATAAACAATGCCTCCAGTGACTTCGTCAGCAGAGGCATATAAAACATTTTTCATAGGGACCCCAATGGAGTCAAATTGATGCATGACTCTTATAGATTAGCCTTTTCTGCAGGTTTTTCATTTGTCAACATCAACATGTCATATGTCACATATGGTACTGTTATGTAAAATTTAAATTTGGAGAATTCAAATTAAAAAAAAAAAAAGTTACCATTTTCACATTTTTGCAGGCAAAAACTTATTGTCAAATTCCCAAGCCATTATACACAGCAGAAGACAATGGATACAAGTACTTAGGAAAACAGAATAAGCAGTATAGGGCATGTAATTTTATTCAGCTCATGTCATTGAATTTGAGAAAAAAATTTTTGGGTGAAAAAATTGGCAACAAAAAAAATATGTTGCAACACAACTGAAAATTTCTTAAATCCGAATTAGGATTAAAAACGGTTTGCTGATTCTTATGTGTTATTTATTGTCTTGGGGCCAAACTTTTTTCCATAGGAATGCTTCTCCAATTATATATGGAAGTCAATGGGGTAAATAGGGCTCGATATATGGAATTTTGCTTTATGTATGTTTCGAGAAATGTAGAAATTCCGCAAATTCAAGAAGATGCTGCACTCTGATAGCTCGTCGTGTTAAGAAATATTCAGTATATGCTTGGGATGGCCTATTGGACTTATTGTACGAATTTGTAGCTTGTAGTATGTAGGAGTTTAGTAGTGTCCATCGAGATGATGACACTTTGTGGAAGTATATCATTCCCAAACCGGTGGTGCAATGGACCTGAAAGACGTCAAACTGAAGGGACTTCAGTGGGTCCCAATAAGTCTAAGAAATTTGAAAATAAGATCATCAAATGAAAAAGGTTGCATAAAAAATTTATTCAAAGGTCAAAACAATAGTTGGAATTTCTAAAAATCCTCAAATTTTCATCATTGACTTGAAATTTGAAGAAGATTTGCAATATGCAGGTCACTGAATTCGCCATCAATTATAATTTGAGCTCAACACGCCAAAAGGTCAACATCGTCAAGAATTTCTAAAAAAATTGTCAATTTTTCATCAGATGACTTGAAATTTGAAGAAGATGCAAAGGAGGGTCACTGAATTCAGCATCAAAATTATTTGAGCTCAACAAATCGGCCAAAAGGTCAACGATTGTTCAGAATTTCAAAAAAATTGTCAAATTTTCATGCAGATGAACTTCAAGTTGAAGAGGAGTTGCAATTCAGTCATTGATTCACCACCTATTATTTTTGAGGTCAACATAGGCTTTGTTCAATAAAAAGACTAAAAACAAACATTTTTCCAGTTTTTCCTTTTAATTCAGGAGGGATTTTTTAAATCATTTGGTTGATGATGTGAGGGGAGGGGGGGGTGGAGGCAAGGACCAACTACTGGAGGGGGCATGGTGGCAAAAAGGTTAAGAACCATCCCTCATTTCAAATGAGGGATTGACATCCTTCATTTCAGCAGGTTACATTGTAACCTATCAATTATTTGTAGCACCCTGGTATCCCCAAGGCTTATGGAACATATGTGTGAATTTTCCTCTCGATCTGTCCTGCCATTCTGGAGACGATTTTTAAAGGTTTTAGGGTAAATCCAATATGGCTGCCAAACCATGTGATCGATGATGTCATAGGTGGGGAACTCTTTGTTCATCATGGATAGGCGGTCAATCCTATATAACCTACAAAGTTTTGCCTCAATCTGTTTGGCCGTTTCGGAGAAGAAGATTTTTGGTTAAAAATTTTTTTTTTAATATGGCCGCCGAACCACGTGACCAATGACGTCATCATTTTTTCTATTGACCAATTTATCCCAAGATGACCCGCAACTTTTTTTATAATGATCGGATGTAGCATTTTACGTCTGCAATTATGACATCATAACGAAAGCACCGATGACATTATTTTTTTTTAAATCACACTTATTCGCCATCGGGAGTACTTGACAGGTGCCAAGTTTCAATTTTTTCCATTGAGTGGTTTCAGAGATACAAAGGTCAATTTCTTATTTTTTCCAACATGGCTTCGAGAGGACATGACCTATGACGTCATAAATATTAAAATATTCTGCATGAGTAGTCGCACCTTCAGTGAAAATTTTGTATCAACCTGACAAGCAGTTGCAGAGAAAAAAGAAAAACAAAATGCAGACACGTACGTACGTGCGTTCTTCATACGTTTTATGTTTGCACAAACTCAACCGATTGCTTCACTCAGCTTTTGGTTTCAGGCTTCAGTGCAGGCTAATGAAAAAAATTATCATATCCAGATCCAGATTCGGATCTTTACCAAAATTGAATCAGTTCTTCCTTGTCACACACCCAACCTGTGCAACAAGTTTCCTCAAAATCAGTTCATAGCCTTTTGAGATATCGTGCTATATATTGTTGCGGACACGGGGTCGCAGGGGTATGAGGGTGGCGGTGTCCTTGGCTATCGCTGGTCGGACTTTGTGTACAATGAGCAGTTTCTGAGAGAGACTCAAATGAGGTTTGTTACCTGCATCGTCCATGAGCATCAGCTGCGGCTGTATGGACATGTGGCCTCATTTTCCTGACGCTGATCCTGCTCAACAAGATTCTCTCAGCGAGGGAGCCTCGTTAAGTGTGGGGAACCAATGGGCCAACCACGTGCCTCATGGTTACAGCAGATTGATCAGCATCTTCAAGGAGATGGGGATGGGCCAGGCATCTGCCTGGGGATGGCCAGATGGAGGCCCCTGGAAGTTACCGGCAGAAAGTGGAAGCAGTGACGTGCTTGCTGCGGCGCATGCTCCCATACCTGACTCGACCTGACATGGTTTGGCAGCCATATTGTATTGAAGAAAAATCTTAAATAATGTTTTCTCTGCAACCACTTAAACAATCAACATGAAACTTCACAATTATGATCGAGCAGTGATGGGGCATACATACTTTAAATTTCAACTTGATCAGACACATGGTCTGGCAGCCAGAATTATTTGATTTTTTAATATGGGTTCTTTTTGATTTTTTTTTGTTTTTTTTAATAAGGCTCACTTGGCTGTGCCTGGATGGGTTTGAAGGTAGAGGAGTAATAGCTGAAATGCAATTCCGATCCAGGTTCCTCCTGATGACTTCATCTTTGATTTGTGCGTGTTTGGGTTCCTTTTGATTCCAATGCAGGACTGTTATTTATTTGGTCTTACATCTGATTTGAATTGAATTTATTTTAATCCCATTCTAAATTCATGGGTTATGAATAATAGAATAATGAATAATAATTTTTAAATGTCATGGTTCAGGGTCAGGTGTCCAATCAAAACAGGGTTGCATCAAAGCAGGACGTCTTGGTACCTGGTCATCACTGCCAGCAGTTATAAAGTGGCAGTTCTAATTCTGTCTCTTATTAATTACTCTTAGTGCGGACGTAGGTGCGTGCCCGTAGGTGAGTGCCAGT
>CM068958.1:145665044-145681498 GCA_035128595.1 Eptatretus atami
TAATTAATATAAAATTAAAATAACTAAAATATATAATTAAAAAAAAAAAATATTTAATAAATAATAAATTTGCCTTTAAATATTAAAAATTACAATATTTAATTAAATAATAAAAATATAAATATAAAAAAAAAAAATTTTATAAAATATTACTAAACAATTAAAATTAAAATAATCTTTATAAATTTATCTTTTTTTTACTAATTATAATAAAAATTTTATAATAATTAAAAATAATAATTTAAATAATTTTTTTATTTTTTTTATAATAATTTAAATTTTAAAAATTGTTATGGATTAGATCCTGCCCACTATTTCACAGCTCCTGGTTTAGCTTGGAGTGCAATGTTCAAAATGACAAAACAAGATATAGATTTAATCAGTGATGTAGATATGCTTTTGATGATGAGAAGTCTAAGAGAGGTGGAATATCACAAGTATGTTCAAAAAGATATGCTAAAGCAAATAATAAATATCTTCCAAATTATGATAGTGAAAAGATAGTAATTATTTTGATGTATTTTGATGCTAATAATTTGTATGGATGGGCAATGTCTCAATCTCTGCCTTATGGTAAATTAGAGTGGGTGGAAGAAAAGGATTATGAAAGGCTTTATGAATATTGTTATTTTTTCTCAAGAGGAATTGAATGAGGAAGAAGAAGGTATTTTTTGAAGTTTATTTAGGTACCCGAGTGATCTTCATAATAAGCATAAAGACCTTCCTTTTGCATGTGAGAAAGAACCCAAAGAAAGAATGGTTAAGTGATTATCATAAAAGTTTTAATATTAAAGGCAAATCAAGAGAAAAGTTATTAACAACATTCTATGATAAAGAGGGATATGTTTTGCATCAGAGAAGCTTTAAACAGTTTTTGAGAGAAGGATTGAGAGTAGCTAAAATTCATAGAGTTTTAAAATATAAACAAAGTCCTTGGATGAAAAAGTATATTAAATTCAATACAGATATGAGAACAAATACAAAAGTAAAATTTGAAGAGAATTCTATAAATTGAGAAATGCTGTTGTTTGAAAACAAAGTGAGAATGTAGAAACAGGAGCAAACATAGATTGGCAACATTGGAAAGAAGCTTCCAGATTGATAAATAAACCAAGTTTTAAGAGAGAAGAGGTTTTTCAGATAACTTTTCTGCTATTCATATGGAAAGGAAAATATTGTAATGGATAAACCAATTTATATTGGAACAGCAGTTCTTGATTTATCAAAGATATTGATGTATGATTATTTGTATAATGGCTTAAAGAAAGAGTATGGTGAAATGTTTCATTGTTGTATATGGACACTGATAGTTTTATCCTAGATATAAAAACTGATGATGTTTATAAGGATATGAAGAAAAATATTGGAGTATATGATACAAGTAATTTTAGTAAGAAGAGTGAGTTATTTTCAAAAAAGAAAAAAGGTTATTGGTAAGTTTAAGGATGAGTTGGGTGGAAAAGTAATGAGTGAGTTTATTGGATTGAGGCAAAAGCATATGCTTATAAGTATGGTGATCAGATTGATAAAAGGTTAAAGGGAATAAAGAAATATGTAAAAAGAAATCAATAACTTTTAGAAATTATTATAATTGTTTGATGAATAAGAAAGAAGAATATAGGAAAATGAATACAATAAGAAGTTATAAACATAAGTTATATAGTGAAGAAGTAAATAAAAAGGCATTAGGAGCCTTTGATGATAAGAGATTTATTTTAGATAATGGAATAGATTGTGTTCCATATGTATATTGTATGATAGAGTGTATAGAATAGATGTGTTTTAACGATGGGAAGATGGGTTAGGGTTTTTAAGGGCTACCGCCGCATTTTTTCACAATATATAAATGTCAAACCAAGTATTAATGAAACTAAAGAGTGAGAAAATCTCAGTCTTGGTATATAAATGGAAAACATAATGAATGTGAAAATATCAAATATGTCTTATTGAAAAAATACAAACAAAGGTAAATAAAACAAATAAGCGAATCAATTTAAAACTAGTAAGTTAGAGGATGCAAAGAAAAAATTAATATCCTTGAATGGACTGAAAACTTTGATGGTTATCAATTGAACAATGGAAAAACAATTTACTATAATCTCAAAAATGATATGTGGCTCAGGAGGTGGTCAAACAAGAGCATTAAGAGAAGTTTATCATTTCATAATGGCACAAAAGGGTATCTTAAAAAATATAAAGATTCAAATGTTTTATTTTATATATTTTAGATGGGGATTATTGTGCAAAGAAAATTAAACTATTGAAGGAATTTGAGAATGAACAAATCTTTATAGGTTCAATGAGTGAGCTAAACAAAATGCATTGGTTATTTCAAAAAGAGTGCCCCTAGGTTAAAAGGGGAGACAAATAAATATACCTTTTGGATAAAAAGGGGGTTTATTTTTAGGGGAAAAAAATATGGAATTCACTTTTTGAAAATCCCCCATTCACTTACATGGGGGAAAGTGAGCCAGAATCAGTATATTCACCCTACTTATGTATGTATGTATGCCACTTTATAACTGTTGGCATTGATGACCAGGTACCAATATGTACCGCTTTTATGCAACCCATCTTTGATCGGACACCTGACCCCGACCCATGATGTTTATTATTCCTCAATTGAATTTAGAATGTGAATAAAATAAATTCAATTCAAGTCAATGGAAGACCAAATAGGTACATTCTTGCATTGGAGTAATCAGAAGGAATGCAAACAAGCAAAAAGCAAAGATGGAGTCATCAGGAGCAACCTGGATAGATTGAAGAACATTTGTGTGTAGTTTCAACTCGATCTGTCCAGCAGTTCTGGAGAAAAAAATTTTTGATAGGTTTTAGGGTAAATACAATATGGCTGCCAACACATATGACCTATGACGTCATATGTGTGAATCTTTTGTTCCTCATGGATAGGTAGCCATACCTGTAATGTTTTGCCTTAATCTGTTGAGCCGTTTCAGAGAAGAATATTTTTGAAGGTTTTTGTTTAAAATAAAATAAAAGCATTGCTGCTGAACCACGTGACCAATGACATCATCATTTTTTCTTTCAACCAATTTATCCTTCGACGACCCTCAAAAATTTTCATACTGATCGGATGTAGCATTCTCCCTATGCAATTATGATGTCATAACGATGGCATCTATGACATAAAAAAATTACACTTATTCCCCATGCAGAGTAGTTCTTGCCATGTGCCAAGTTTCAATTTTTTCCGTGGTGTGGTTTTGGAGATAGAGGACCAAAGTTTTTCTTTTTTCCAACTTGGTTGCCTTACCACCACATCGATGACATCATAATTATCAATAAAACATTCTACATGAGTAGTCGCTCTGATGGTGAAAAATTTGTCTCAATCCGACAAGCGTTTGCAGGAGAAAAACAATAAAGTTCTGTGCATACAAACAAACAAATAAACAAACAGACAGACAGACAAACAAACAAGAAGACGTCGTGCAGAGCACAATACTTGCAAAATCCATAAAACAAATTTGCCCTCAAAAATAATTGGTGGTTGAATTCAATGACCAAATATGCAACTCCTCTTCAAATTTCAAGTGAATGGGATGAAAATTGACAATTTTAGAAATTCGGCCTATGTTGACCTTTTGGCCTATGTGAACCTCCAAAATAATTGGTGGTTGAATTCAGTGACCTGAAATATAAATCCTCTTAAAATTTCAAGTGAATCAGATGAAAATTGAGGATTTTAGAAATACCACCTTAGTTGTTGACCTTGGGCCTATGTTGACCTTTTGGTCTATGTTGACCTCAAATAATTAGCTGGTTTAATTCAGTAACCTTAAATATAAATCATCTTCAAATTTCAAGTCAATCGGATGAAAATTGAGGATTTTAGAAATACCACCTTAGTTGATGACCTTGAGCCTATGTTGACCACAAAAATAAATGGCCTCTTGAATTCATTGACCTGAAATAGAAAACTTCAAATTTCAAGTCAATTGGATGAAATTTGAGGAATTTAAAAATCTCACTTAAGTTGTTGACCTTTGGCCTATGTTGACTTTTAGTCTATGTTGACCTCAAAAATAATTGGCTAGTTGAATTAATTGACCTGAAATATAAATCCTCTTCAAATTTCAAGTCAATCAGAAGAAAATTGAGGATTTTAGAAATTCCACTAAGTTTTTGACCTTCGGTCTATGTTGACCTTTTGACCTTTTGACCTCAAAAACAATATTCCTCTTCCTTATGACAAACTCTACCATGTGATGAAGTTTCGTGTAGATCATTTTAAAATAGTGACCTGTTGGCGACAAACAGACAGACAGACAGACAGACCGAGAAATAGACAAACAGACAGACGGACAGAATCACAAAATCGACTGACCAATATACCTGAAAAATCTTCGCTTTTGCAAGTAACAAACAGACCCAAATGCAATGCCCTCTCCTCCGGTGAGGGTAACAACGAACATATAATCCCCATTCTGGCCCCAAGCACATCTGCCATCTGGGTTTGGTGAGAGGCAAGCTCATACTCAAGCAGTACAGCAGGTGGGTATGCAACAAGGCTCTGAAGATCAACGAAAATTTGGTCCATCGGATTAACAGGCTCACTCTTATAGTTTAATAGAACCAAGTTAGCATAGTGATTTGATTTTCAATCGTCGATGTTTGATTAATTTCATTGTAGATGTCTCACCTCAAAAGAGCAATTTTTTAGAGTGTGTATTATTGGTAGACACAGCAATTCAGTGTAAAAATTCAGTGATGATATATCGTAGTGGGTGGATCCAGTGACCTTGGCAACCATTTTTTTTCGATTTCTAAATGGTTTCTGGTTACCATCACAGAAATATTCAATCACAGGTGAGATGTACTTCATTTCTTACAATATTTTCGATATTGCCAACCTTTTAGCAATGTCTTATTGAAATGGCCAGATGTTCCCCAAAAAAACTGACAGTTTTCAAGCTGACAGTTATATCCAAAAGTTCAACAGTGCAATGAAGTAAAAACCTTTTCTCCAGTGGTGTTATCTTCTCTCTAGGTTATGCCCCAAACCCCATTCGCGAAATCGCTGATAAATAAATAAATATTAAATTATGAAAAAGCAAAGCTGTAATCTCTACCCCTATTCTGCATCGCCTCCTGGTGGCAAATGTTACTGAGGTGTTCATCAGTAGCCAATGTAAGCAATGGGGTGAGATTACATGATCGGAAATATACCATATTAGCAAAGGCTGTACAAAATTGTCAGCCTGTTCAGATAGAACCCCAAGCAGTTGCATTTTTGGCTGCATCCAACAGCACAAAGATATATTTTTCCAAGGATATTTATTCATCGAGCACAATGTGCAGGGAAATTTTTATAACAAGGAACAGACATTTCGTTTTTAGAATGCAACTATCAAAAAGTGGCAGATGGATTGAATCTCTTTCAAGGCATTATAACCAATGGTTCGGTCTTAACTGAATGCTGCTGCTGCTGTACTGTGTGCCAATATGCCTGCAGAGAAAGGGATAAGCAGACACACCATGATTCTCACTATAACACCATAAACACAGATGGCCATTTTCTTGCCAGGATCCACGAGCACATCAAACCTCGGGTATTCCATTACGCATTACCAAGAGGCCTGGGTATTATAAGCCACTGCAGCGAGTCACATGAAGACTGAGCCGCAATCGCTGCAGTGCTCCAGGGATCGCAGTTGGAAATGAATAAAGATTGTATGGGTTCTGACGACTCGAAAGTCGGAATGGGATTGTTTTCACTGGGTGCAGTCTGGGTCTTGAGGTGTGAGGTTGCATATGAGCCAAGGAGGTGGATATGGACTAAATGTTGTCGATTCAGCACCTTGAGAATAAGATTATTACGTAATGGCTCAAGGAGAATGAGAATGAAGTTTTATATGTAATTCGCTGCAACAGAATATTAAGAAAACGGCTGCTTTTTGACAATGTTATATGTCAAATATATAAAGCTCTTTCGAACTACTGAATGACTGACTCACTGACTGATATTAAAGATCGGTACTTTCTGGGTGACATAGAAAGCTGAAATTTTTTGGTCGATGGACATCGAAGCCAATGCACTGGGAAAAAATCAAATAATCATCAAACAACATCGAGAAATGAAAATATAAATACATGAAAAAAAATGACAAAAATGCAGGTGAGCGAACCGAGACAATGGGGAAGCACGGTAATTTTGTGTGCTGACAGACATCGAAGCCAACACACCAGAAAAATCACAGTACCGCCAGAAAACATCTATATATGAAAATATAAATAATGAAAAAAATGCAAAATAAATAATTGAAAATCAAATGCAGGTGATCGACCTGAGTCAATGGGAAGCACAGTTCATAAGCTTACACAAACCGTTTTTTATTGTTCTCATTTAACGCGTAAGCATACCGCATACTGTGCTAGTGTGTGTGCGTGTGTGTGTGTGTGTGTGGTGTGTGTGTGTTGTTTTGCTGAGTGATAAACATGAATACACATGTGTATATAATTTCGACACTAATAAATATCAATGTGTGTGTCAGTGTGTCTCCTCCAAAACTCCAAAATCATAAAACGGCCTTATTTACTTATCTCGGCCTTATTTACTTATATCGGCATTATTTAAAACAGCCTTAAATAATTAAGATACTTAACGGCCTTATTTAATTATATCCTTCATCAGGCTATCCTTGACCACCTCACTCTCTGGAGTCTTAAGGCTTTTCTTGGGAAATCTCTCTGGGGTCAGAAGCCGCCATGTTTTTTGGCCTACTCAACCATGCCTTGATTTGGAACAGGCCGCAACTATTTCTTAATGATAAAGTTTTTTTTTTCCTCCTTCCTCACTCATATTATCGAAATGCCTGTTCATCAAAGCTATAAATCGCTGTTTCCATCAATTTTGTCAGGAATATAGTTTTGAAATGGAGTTTGGAACGGTTTCATGCATTACATGATACGATTTTCCACGATACACTCTCACGGGCTAATTAAAGTATCACCAAAATATTATTTCGGTTTTGAGGATCGGATATATTCCGGACTAAATATGTGTCGAAATCTATTGTGAAATCTCATAATTAAAAAGAAATATCGAGTCTAAGAAACTAAGCTGTTATACCTATTTACTTTCAGCAAGGAAGGCTATGTTCTCTCTTTCTCCATACATACACAAGAAAATGTGAAATTTCCGAAGCATTAAACTTATCTTTTACTACTATCTGGAGAATTCTATTGAGTGAACAAAAAATTTAGGAACGTGCCACAATTTACCAGCTTCATTGAGCTGTAAGATTTAATGTATTCACTGCTGGACCTTGTGCTCTGTCCCCCAGAGAAACTGCCTATTCATACCGTCTGCCAGATCTGTGTCTATATTTTCGGAGGTTTCACGAAGTGCTCTGTAGAGAATCAAAGCAAATGTGGTAAAAAAAACGGACGTTAAAAAAAAAGAAAAAGTTATAACGTTTGCGCGAACCCCGAACCGATGTGCCCTGTGACACGCGCACAGACGAGAAAGCAAAATGGCAGATTTATAGATTCATTTTATTGCATTAACTGCTGCGTGCACAGTGAAGACATGCTCTAAAGTTAACGGAATCCTTTATGGAATGCATCGACAGCCTGGCCAACTGTTCCTTTTCAACCATTGAATTGGAGTGCTTAAGCCACTTGCTGAACACTGATTGTCGACAGCGACACCGCGTGATGTCATTCTAAATGAATCATTCACTCAATGTGGATGGTATTGTAGCACCACATCATTCAGAGCGAGTGGTTCATGCACCGTCACCCTGAGCAAGTGGTTTGTGCTCCATCACTCTGAGCGAGTGGTTCGTGCTCTGTCACCCTGAGCGAGTGGTCCGTGCTCCGTCAACCTGAGCGAGCAGTTCATGCTCCGTCACCATGAGTGAGTAGTTCATGCTCCATCACACTGAGCGAGTGCTTAGTACTCCCTCACCCTGAGCAAGTGGTTCATGCTCCATCAACCTGAGCACGCAGTTTGTACTCCATCACCCTGAGTGAGCGGTTCATGCTCCGTTACCCTGAGCGAGCAGTTCGTACTCCGCACCCTGAGCGAGTGGTTCATGCTTCTTTCCCCTGAGCGAGCAGTTCATGCTCCGTAACCATGAGCAAGCAGTTCATGCTCTGTCAACTTGCGGGAGCGATTTGTGCTCCGTCATCCTGAGCAAGTGGTTCGTGCTTCGTCACCCTGAGCGAGCAGTTCGTGCTCCGTCACCCTGAGCAAGTGTTTCGTGCTCCGTCACCCTAAGTGGGGGGTACGTGCTCTGTCACCCTGAGTGAGCAGTTCTTGTTCCATCACCCTGAGCGAGTGTTTCGTGCTCCCTCACCCTAAGCGGGCAGTTCATGCTCTGTCACCCTGAGTGAGCAGTTCTTGTTCCATCACCCTGAGCGAGTGGTTCTTGCTACATCACCGTGAGCGAGCGGTTCATGCTCTGTTACCGTGAGCGAGCGGTTCATGCTCTGTCCCCCTGAGCAAGCTGTTTGTGCACTGTCCCCCTGAGCGAGTGGTTCGTGCTCCGTCACCCTGAGTGTGCAGTTCATGCTCCGTTACCCTGAGTGAGCAGTTCATGCTCTGTCACCCTGAGCGAGTGTTTCATGCTCCATCACCCTAAGTGGGCGGTACGTGCTCTGTCACCCTGAGCGAGCGGTTCATTCTCCATCACTCTGAGCGAGCAGTTCGTTCTCCCTCATCCTGAGTGAGCATTTCTTGCTTATTAGTATTTATTAAAATTGAATGTGAATTTTCCTGAAATGTGATTGTAGGTAACATTTACAGTTCTCCTGGTTCTCATCCTGAAATTTTCAACGATGTCTTGATTTTTGTCATGATGTTAATTGCTCGAGAAAAGAAACTCTTATTTAATGGGAGATTTCAATTTCAACTTACTCAATTGTTCTCATCATCAACCCACTGACGACTGTTCACAATTTTTATTCATGGTGATTTCATCCTCTGCAGTGGATTTCATCATTGACCAGCCAACTCACATTATCTCTCAACCTACTTCCCTTATTGACAATATACTAACCAATAACGATGATGATATTTATGCAGGGATCCTTAATATTGACATTTCTGTTCACTTACCTCTATTCCAGATAACCTCTTAATGCTTTCTAAATTCGACTTCTGTTCAAAAGTGTTATGGCACTCGGGAAATCACCTTGTGTTCTTTCACTGCAGATATCAAATCCATGGATTGGGGGGAGTCTACAAATGCCATCAAGAGAACTCTGCTTACAATACTTTTATTTATTTTCTCACGAACTCTTACAATCGCCATTTCCCACTTATTACGAAAAGAAGTGGAAGAGGAAAGACCAATCATCCATGGCTCACCCAGTCTATCATCAATTCCTGTCATTCCAAAATAGGTTGTTTTGGCACTTCTTACATAATTCCTTTGAGAATAATGGGTGACATTATAAGAGTTACCATAATCTATTAACTATTACTATCCAATTTGTCAAAAAAATTATTGCATCAATAAGTTAAATATGAATAAAAATAACATGAAGAATACTTGGCTTGAAATTAATAAAATTATTGGCAAATAAAAAAGTGGATATTCTGTAAAATTGCTCCAATGGGCAGGAGGTTTACTCTAATCCTCGAGATATTGTTAACGCCTTAAATTCTTATTTTACTAACATTGGTGCATCACTTTATAATAAAATCTCACCAACATGAACTTCAGGGACTATTTGCACAACTCTAATACATCATCTTTTTTCCTTGTACCAAGAAATTCTTTCGAAATAATTGAGATTGGCAGGAAGCTCAATAGTGCCAAGAGTTGTGGCTTTGATGAAATTCTTTCTTCTGTGATAAAGTCTGTCATTTCTTTTATTTCTCACACCTTAGCCCATATATTCAATCTATCATTTCTTACTGGTTCTGTTCCTCTGAATCTGAAGTTTGCTAATGTTACTCCCGTTTTCAAAAGTAGCGATCGACAGTTCATTCACAATTACAGACCCATATCTGTTCTTCTGTGTTTTTCTAAAAATTTGGAGAGACTTGTTTATAACCATCTAACTAAATTTCTCTCTAAATTTAACATTATTTTTGATAGGCAGTATGGCTTTCATCATAAACACTCCACAGATATGGCTCTTATTCATATGACAGATTTAATTTCAAATTCCCTCCCTGACAGATTGTATACCGCTGGTGTTTTCATTGACTTGTCCAAAGCCTTTGATACGATTGATCATAATATTATTCTCTCCAAACTTGATGTTTTATGGTTTTAGAAGTTGTGCAGTTGAATGGTTTAAATACTGTCTTACTAATAGGCAACAATTTACAGTTGTTAAAGGCTTTAATTCTTCATAGAGAGCTATCAGCCACAGAGTTCCCCAAGAATCTATACTTGGGCCTCTTCTTTTCATATTATATGTTAATGATCTTCATACTTGTTCTTCTTTGTTATCTTTTTTTTCTCTTTGCTGATGATACAACTATCATCTATTCCAATCCTAGTTATGAATGATCTGTACTACTCTTGAGAGTGAGCTCATTAACGTTTCATCCTGGTTGAAATCAAACAAACTCTCCATAAATCCCATAAAACCAAGTGTATGTTCTTTAGAAAATCCACCAAACCTCTGTCTGACAGCATTTCTTCTATCAATACAGACAATAAACCCATTACTTTTGTTCATTCGACATAATTTTTAGGTGTTACCTTGGATGACAAACTTAACTGGACTAATCACATTTCATTGACTGCTAAGATTGTTTCTCGAAACATGGGCATACTGTCTGAACTTCATACCTTCCTTCCTCCTTGTATTTTATTCTAACTGTATCATACCTTAATTCACCCATACTTGAACTATTGTAACATTGTCTGGGTATGCTTTAATAACAATCAGTACACTCACTCTTTTATTCAAAATTGTTCCATAAGGATCTGTGCCCTTTCTCATCCATGGGACCACATAGCACCTCTTTTCACCAAACTCAACACATTGACACTTTTTCTCATTAATAAATTACATACATGGATATTTATGTAAAAGCATATCAATAATCTTTTTCCACAAGTCTTTTCATCTTACTTTGCAGAAGTCCATGATATCCACACTCATTTCATGATATAACAAGAAAACTTATTTCTACCTTTTACTCGCACATCATATTCTATTAATACACTATGTTATTATGGGTCACGTCTTTGGAATGGTATTGATGGAGCAATAAAGGCACAGTTGTCTGTGGGTCGATTTAAGCCTTCTGATAAACAAAATTTGATCTCCTGTTATTAAAAATTTCCTTTCTTACACATTGATTTGTTATTCACCATTGCAACTCTTCGCTTTATTATTTCTTTTCTTTTTAAATGTTTGTTCTTGTTATTCACAGTATTCTTGACCATTTTTCCATAATTCTATGTCATTCCTTAGTTTTGGTCGAATTTATCGTTTGTTATTTATATTGTTAGTCCATAGGCATATCAATACAAGCCTCGGCTTCTGAATATACCTCCACATTTGCCACTGTATGTGTTATTTTAATTGTATCCTTCTGAGTTCACCAAGTTTCGGAAATATTACTTTCATATATTTTTCTTTTACTGTACTTATATTGGCAATTATGGAAATGATTTTTCAAATTGCAAAATTGAAAAAAAATTCAAAATAATTAACAAAAATAATGATAACATTGTAACAAACCATATATTAATTAATACAAATAATATTAACAACAATAATAATAGTACAGGTAGTATCATTTGGCAAGAATAATAATGAACACATAAAACCCCGTCCTGGCCCAAACACATCTGGGCTTGGTGAAAACAAACTAATGCTCAAGCAGTACAGCAGACATGTATGCACCAAGGCCTTGAATACAAATTAAAATTTGGTCCAATTGACCAACAAACCCACTTTTAATTATAATGGGTTTTAAAGGGTAATTCTGAAGGATTCCAAAGGGTAATTCCAAACGGTTCTAAAGGGTAATTCCAAAGGATACTTTTAAAGGGTAATTCTATGGGGTTCCAAGTGGGTAATTCCAAACAATTCCAAAGAGTTCTAAAGGATAATTCCAAAGGATATTTATAAAAGGTTCTAAAGGGTAATTCTAATGGGTTTCATTCATTTCTAGGCTTTGCCTATTTCATATTAAAAATGCCAAACTGAACCACTTCCTTCGGACAGAGGTGAGATTTTTGAATTATAAGCAGATGGAATGTTTTTGCCTTGTGCACGTAACCCAGGTTATGTTTTTTTTGCCTCGACAGAGCTGTCAGTTATCTATATACTGTGCAAATAAAGGTATGCATCAGAAGAATATGTTGCTTGCTTGGAACAAAATTGCCCATTGGGCTGGTACTCAGCTCGTTTTAATAATGTTGAAGAAAAGGAATTACTGCACAACACTAACAAAATATAATGACGTAAATAAATACAATAAAATACAGTACAAAGACATTTAACTTGGTGTTGGCTTAGCGGTTATGGTAGTGGCTTGGAATCTTAGGGTCCTGAATTCAAGCCCCGTTACCCGCTGAATTAACACCAGGGGGTTGACTCAGCCTGTCATCCTGAGGTCGGTGAAATGAGTACCAGTGTAGCAGCCAAAAAGGCTGCACATGAAGGGAAGGGGTATTGACGGATTGATTAAATCTGGTATTGGTGTGGTACAGGCATGGTGGGCCGAATGGCCTCCTCTTGAGCCTTAATTCCTTGTAATAATTGTAATTTCGGTCACATGACAATTAACAAGTCTGTGGATTAATTTTTTTTTTTAAGTCATTCATTGGTTAAAATGATTACATTTTTGAAAGAGAGTCCCAATATATGGGAAAAATTCAGTTTAAATTATTGCAAAAAACATGTTAAACAATAATAGTTTTCTACGTATATCAATCGTGGCTTATAAATATTAACAGTCTTTTGGTACGTACAGTGGCCATTCTGCTTGTCCTGGAGCACTCTCATTGACCCTCCAGTGGTACCATAATCAAAAAGCAGATTTAAAAATGCTGAGCCTAAAAGCATTGGCTGCCAAACAGGCAGCAAGTTTTGTGGCCTACCTTAAGTCTAATTGCAACTGTCATTGGCTTCAGGTTTCACGATTTTCATTTAAAAATACATGGTGAAGATATATTGAACTATAATTGAATACTACTACTACTTACGTGTCTTTCATGGCTCCATTTATTTCAACATTCTTGTGAGGTAGGACAGTGAAAGTTATTCATGCAAGTTTTTTGAGAAAGCAGTTGGTCAGGCCTGACATTCAACTGAAAGTGTCAGGAATGTGGCATGAATTCAACCAGTTCACCTACTTTTAAGAAAAAAAAAACACATATTTTACTTACACCAAATAATGTCAGCAGAAATATGAAAAGTTTGGTCCCTTGAATGTACTTTAAAGATCACAATGTGCCTTTGCAGAAGGATGCATATTTGACCCATTATCTGCTGGTTGCATCTTAATGACTGGCCACTGTATGCAACTAGTGCAAGTACACTGGCCCAATTCTAAATTTCTGCCTTGATCTATTCGGAGTAAAGCATACATGCCATGCTATATTTGAGCCGTGCCTCAGTAATTAAGATGCAACCAGCAGATCATGGGTCAAATATGCATTAATCGATAGATAGTTTAATTGTTCTCATGCTCAAAACGTGATTGAGCCATAAAATAATAGGTACAGGTAAGTGATTCTATAATGACGTAACATCGAGTCACGTGCAGACATCACCAGCTGCTGTGTCTCGAGTATCTCGCAGCGCGTGGCTGTTTGTGCACTTGCTCCCTGGAAAGTGTTTATTATCTCAACTCTGCCAGAGAATGCAAGGCAGACAAGTTAAGAGGGTATAATTAGCCCTGAAATAGACTTCAACTTAACTGCTGCGTAACGAGCGCCTCAGCGGCTAATGGTGTCTTTACTGTTCCAAAAAGGGCCACAAGAGCGAACATTCGATTGCAGTCTTGACTCACTTTTTTCTACAAAGCATATTATCCAGATACTTTTTTTATACAAAGCGTATTCTTTGTCCAAATTTGAACCTCATGGAACAGCTAAGTCACAGAACAGAAACAGCAACGTAGTGGCAGTGGGACCACAGTTGGATCCACCAAGCTCAGAGATGAACCAACAATAACTGAAATAGGGGATGGGAGTAAACAGAAACTTGCAAGCAAGAAAATGTAGTTGAGTAGGGTATTAGGGGGTAGAAAATTTAATGGGTCGGAGCAATGGGGAATGACATGAGATGGTGGTCCACAGCTCGCTCGAAGCCTGTGGAAAGAAGAGTGTGATCGAACTCTCTTTGGAAGGCAGTTCCACAAACGAGAGAAAAGATGATCAAATGTGTGGTGGGCAGAAAACCTGGATTTTGGGACTTGAACCAGGAGGGATTACTGGATAAACACTTGAATCGTGAAGGAGCTGGAAAGGGTCCAATAGTTGAGAGAGAAGAGGAAGCATGACCAGAGGAGAGGCAGTAAAAACAGTGGCTAATAACCTACTTGTAATTTCAATTAATATATTATTTATTCATGCATGTGTATAGACATGGATTGCTGTGCAACTACAAAAATAATTTTATCTTTATCTATATCTATATCCCATATTACCTATATCATATCATATCGTCAATATCATATCATCTCATTGATATCATATTAAAACATCGAAATCATATAATCTCCATACCTGAGCATGACTATTATGCTATTATGCTGTTAATGACTATATGCTGACAAGAGACATCCAAGCAAACTCCGAAAATATACTACACTCTATTGTGAAAAGATTCCCTGACAACAGCCTGGTGGAACGAGTTATCTGCTTGTGTGTGCGTGTGTGTGTGTGTGTGTGTGTGTGTGTGTGTGTGTCTGTGTGTATATATATATATATAATATATATATATATATATATATATATATATATAATATATATAATAAATATATATATATAAGCTCGGTGTGGCGCAGTGGTTAGGGCACGGCTTGGGATCCAAAAGGCCTGAGTTCAAGCCCGTTGGACCACTGAATTAATACACCAGGGGTTGACTCAGCCTGTCATCCTTCCGAGGTCGGCGAAATGAGTACCAGTGTACTGGCCGGTGTATACCCGTTAAAATAGGTGTACCATATCCCTGTGTCGTAAGAGCGACAGGGTTGCGTCAGGAAGGGCATCCGGTGTAAAACATGCCAAATCACTATGCGGATCATACGGATGACCCGTGGTGACCCCTAACGGAGCAGCCGAAAGAAGAAGAAGAAGAAGATATATATATATATATATATTTAATATATATATTAATATTATATATATATATATATATATTATATATATTATAATATACACTGTGTGTGAATATATCCTGAGGAGTGCAATATGTATGTATGTCTGTATATATATAATATATATATATAATAATATATATATAATATATAATATATATATAACAGTATATACATATCACCCCAGAACCATCCGACTGTGAAGCATGTGATGGCAGCATCATGTTTATGGGGATGTTTATCATCAGCAGCACTGTGGCACTTGTCAGGATAGAAAGGAAAAAGGAAGAGCAAATACCGAAAAATCCGAGAGGAAAACCTACTACCCTCTGCAAGAAAGCTGAAATTGGGACGGAAATTCACCTTTCAGCACGAACGACAGACCGAAGCACACAGCCAAAGCTACACTGGAGTGGCTAAGCAACAAAAAGATAAATGTCCTTGAGTGGCGTCGTCAGAGCCCTGACCTAAATCCAATCGAAAATCTGTGACATGTAGCTTTGGCTACCTTAGCACGACTATGAAACTTGAGGAAACTTGAAAATTGCCATCCATCAATGCACCCCACTCAACTTGATTAAACTTGAACTGTTTTGAACAGAAGAATGGGCAAATATTTCCCAATCAAGGTGTGCAATGTTGGTAGAGACCCGAGTAGTGTCAAAAGGGAGCGTTTTGATGCAGTAATGTGTCCCATTTCTCAGTCGCAATATTCACTCGCTTTCGCTCACTCATATTTCTCCTTTTCAAACTGGAACACATTACTTCATCAAACACCTCCCTTTTGACACTACTACCCTGAGGGTCTGGTCTTCGCCTTCCTTTCGTATTGTTATGGCCAGGGGTACTGAGTGTATTATGAGGGGGTTTAATCCCCGTCTGTCCTCGGAAGAACAGGACCAGGGGCCACCGTTCACAATTAACTTTGTGGTATGGTGGATTGCTTTACAACCACAAACGCCAATCAGTTAACCACAAGTTCCAGTGTCCACCGTCTAATCATTCCGTTTAACTTGAGGTCACGTGGTTTCTTGAATGGGGAGCTTGCCCTCAGCAAAGCACCAATCTTATCTTGATGAGATCTTAATTAGGGTGGCCAAGTGTTTTATCCACTGGTGCGTGCCGACTATTATTGGTCAATTCATGTGCTAATTACCTCCCAGTCTATCTAGGTTCGGAC
>CM068958.1:145686950-145701277 GCA_035128595.1 Eptatretus atami
ATATATATCACAGAATTTACCCAATGTTTCAACATTCTTTGAAGATTTACGTGAAAGGTATTATACCTCATAAAATGTGATGATGTTAAATGAGACTGCCTGTTCTCTTAAATATATTCCTACAGCTAAATTACTGACAACATTGTTTGATAAAGAGAAGTATGATTTACATAAACGAAATCTAAAGCAATTTATAGAAGCAGGACTACAAGTTAAAAAGGTACATCGCGCACTAAAGTTTAGTCAAAGTCATCGGTTTGGTAAATATTTTGATTATAATACGAGGATGAGAACAAAGGCTAATAATGATTTTGAGAAGGACTTTCACAAGTTGATGAATAATTTTGTATTCGGAGAAACAATGGAAAATATAAGTAATTGACAAACTGTAAGACTTGCTACGACTTGGAAGCAGATGGAGAAGTTGATAAATAAACCAGGCTTTAAAAGAGTCGAAATATTTACAGATAATTTTTGTGCTGTTCATTTGAATAAAGAGAGTATAAAGATGGATAAACCGATTTATATTGGAACAACTGTTTTAGATCCTTCAAAGTATTTAATGTATGATTACTTTTATAATAACCTAAAGAAAAGATACGGTGAGAATATTGTATTGCTATATATGAATACGGATAGCTTCATACTCAAGATAACTACAGATGATGTTTATAAGGTTATGAAAGAAGATGAAGATATTTATGATACAAGCAATTATGATCTTAAAAGCCCACTCTTTTTGCATAAGAATAAGAAGTTTAGTGGTAAATTTAAAGATGAATTCGGTGAAAAGATACTAAGTGAATTTGTAGGTGTTCGATCAAAGGCATATGTTGATAAATACTTGACTAGGGGGTTAAATGAATTCAAATGTGAAAAGAAACTTAAAGGTCTGAAGAAGATTCTATTAAAAGAGACCATGAGCTCTCAATATTACCTTGAATGTATGTGGAAGAGAAAAGATGTTTATCAAGAGATGAATCTTATTATTAATTATAAACATGAAATATTCTCTCAGAGACTGTTAGTAAGAAAGCTCTAACAGCATTTGATGATAAAAGATATATAAAGAGTGATGGAATAAATACATTACCTTATTGGTTTAAAGGGATTTAATTATAAGTATTTATAAAAAATTAAATCATGGTTCTTTCCTTTTCCTTTTCTTTGACATTACATAAGAAATAAAAAAATTATTCTCAAGTCAGAGTTTAAAATTGACAGACTTTCTGCATAATTTCTTCTCAACCAAAGAGTTAAAATAACAGTGTATCTAATGTGCATCTTCTTTGTATCTTCTGTGAATTTTTTTAATCTCAAGCCAAAGAGTTAAACATTGGTAAAATCTTTTATACTAAAATTTTATCTGAAGCCAAAGAGTTAAAAATTGGTGATATTACTATGAACAATTTCATCTCTTGCTAAGAATTTAACTGGCTTTCTTCTGTGGTGTCCATTGCTTGTGGAAGTCATTAGCATAACAATCCACCTCATCGATGAGTGGTATATGAGTGGTATGAAAATAATGTGTTCTTCAGGAGGTGCTCAGACAAGAGCATTCAGAGAGATTTGTCATTTCTCTGCTCAACAAAGATGCTCAAACTAAGAACCAAGTTCAGGTATACTCAGTGATAATGAGTGTTATTTGAAAATTCAGATATTCCTGAAAATAAAACCAAAACAATATTTATGGGATTTCTATTTCACTACTCAATTTGGTTAAATAAATAATCATATGAAAGGAAGGCGAAGCCCAGCCCCGCAGGGTAGTAGTGTCAAAAGGGAGGTGTTTGACAAAGTAATGTGTTTCCAGTGTGAAAGGGAGAAATATGCGTGAACGTAAGCAAGTGAATATTGAGACTTCAAGAAATGGGACACATTACTGCAGCAAACACTCCCGTTTGACACAACTGACCTTTCCAACAGACTCACAGCTGTATTACTGTTAAAGGTGCTTCCACCAAGTATTAACTCAGGGGGTGGACACTTATCCAACCAAGATATTCTAATTTTTTTATTTTAAATTAATTTTCTGAAATTTGTAGAATGTTTTTCACTTGAAATTGTGGGTTTCGATGTTAAATTACAGTGGAAAAAGTTTGATTTAATGCAATTTAATTCCAGGCTAAAAGGCAAAAAATGTGAAAATTGTGAAAGGGGGTGTGGACTTTCTATAGGCACTGTATGTATGTATATATATATATATATATATATATATATATATATATATATATTATATATATATATATATACAGGGTTTTGTAAAGTCCTTGAGTGGTTTTAAATATTTATTTAACTAAACCATTAGGGAGAATGATGAGGTTATTGCATAATATGGAGTACACAATAGAGTTTTATTATATGAGTTACACAATAGAGTTTCATTCATTAAATGAATTACACAATAATGTTTTATAAAACTTCAATGTGGCTTCCTTTTGTGGTCCTCAGCACATCCAACGACGATCGATTTCTTGCCATGCTGTTAGAATGCCATGCATGCACCAATAGAATCTGCAACAGAATAAAATGTGTTTGCAATACTATATAATGCAAATACCTCATCATTCTATCCCTAATGGGTTTAGTTCAATAAATATTTAAAACCACTCAATTATTTTACGAACACCCTGTATATATATAATAATATATATATATATATATATATATATATATATATTATATATATGCATATAATATATATGTTATATATATAGTATATATACATATATTATATGTATATATACATATATATATGTGTATATATATGTATATACAGTATATATATATATATATATATTATATATATATATATATATATATATATATCCACACTAGTCTTCAAAACTACTCCAAAGGGATAAAGTTAAAAAATGAAGATTATAATGTGAATAAGTTCAATTAACAGAGAAAATCAGAAGATTCTCAGTTTGCATAAGTCTTCAATCCCTTTGCCGAATTAACCCTGAATCACTTCAGTAGCAAATTATTTGTTTCAAATGTTACAAAATAAGTGTAATAGGTTTCATATATAGGTAATCAATGGTTTAACTTAAAAAACTTAAGCACCCACACTTATCTAAGGAGTTTTAAGTGCAACTCACTTGGTCAACCAATAAGGCAAACATGAAGATCAAGGAGCTTTCCCAAGAAGTCAGACATAAAGTGATAGAGAATCACAATTTAGAAGAGGGTTATAAGAAGGTTTCAAAGGCACTCATTATCCCTTTGAGTATGGTGAAATCCATCATTAAGAAGTGGAAGGTGCATCAGACCACCCAGATTCTACCAGCTCATGTCGTCCTTCCAAACTCAACAGCCTGGCAAGCAGGAAACTGGTTTGTGATGTCACTGTAAATCCAATCATAACTTTAAAAGATCTGCAAGGCTCTATCATATGTCCAGATGGGGATCAGTGTTCATCAATCAAAAATACCTCGTTCCCTTCACAAAGCTGGCCTCTTTGGACATATGGCAAGAAAGAAGGCATTGCTGATAAAGATGCATCTAAAAGCTCATATGGAGTTTGCAAAAAGGAATCTTAATGATACGGCAGGCATATGCACAATGTTTTGTGGTCAGACAAGGCACAAATTGAACTTTTTGGTCTAAATTTCAAAGTTTTATGTCTGGTGCAAGCCTAACTCTCATATCACCCAGTCAACACCATCCCTATTGTTAAGCATGGTGGTGGCAGCATCATGTTATGGAGCTGCTTTTCATCAGCAGGGACTGACAAGCTTATTGGGATAGAAAGGTCAATGGATGGTGAAAAGTACAGGAGAATCCTTGATGGAAACCTGCTTGAGTCAGCCATGAATCTGAAACTGGGTAGGAGATTCACATTTCAGCAGGACAATGATCCGAAGCACAAAGTTAAAGCGACACTGGAGTGGCTGAATAAGAAGAAAATAAATGTTCTTGAGTGGCCCAGTCAAAGTCATGACTTGAAGCCCATTGAACATTTATTGCGAGACATGAAGATTGAAATCCATCGATGATCCCCCATCAAACTTGGCAGAACTAGAGCAATTTTCACCTGAGGAATGGGCAAAGATTTAACCATCTCACTTTTCAAAGCTGGAAGAGACCCCTCCCAAACATACTCATAACTGTCATTGCTGCAAAAGGTGCTTCCCCAAGGTGCTTCCCCCAAGTCCAGACCTAAGGGGCTGAAAACTAGTTCAACCAGTGAATTTTGATTTGTAAATATTTTTGCAGGTATTCCTGACATGTCACCTCCTTCAACTATAACAGCGTTTGGTTTCATCTCTTCAGTTATGAATAAAAAAGTTCATTTGGAAAAATTGTTTCTACATAATTCCCAATTCATCTAAATGTGGCTTATTGGTAGGGGGTGAATACTTTTGCAGGCCACTGCCCATAATATATACTGTATGACCTCATGTGATGTATCAGCTTCACATCTGATACATTATCAGTGGCACAGCCATGCACTCAGGCAATTATGCTATCCCACAGCCTTGTGATTCATAGAATGAAGAAGGAGATCTGAGGCATCACATGAAGTCTTCCTTGTAGCTGTTCGATTTGAGGAGAGTTATTCTACATCCTCTCCATTCTGTTTTCCTTCGGCAAATTAGAGCATGGCATTGTTGATAAAAACAACAAAAAAAAGAAAAACAACTGTGTTCTGCCAATACTCCCACTATAATAGTGTTTTTTTTGTTTGTTATCGTATCCTTGTTTTATTGGGTGCAAGGAAGTCTTTATTTGCTAATTAATGTGGGTAGCTCTTCTCTCTTTCTGCCGCTATCGTGCCAAGGCTTGTTCATGTTCTTGAATGATATAGGACCTGCAGACAACTGGACATTATCATAAACGTTCCTCTTTAACCATGTCCCTTTATCATACTCAATAAATAGATAATTCGCTCTGCATTTGTTTTGTGTTTGACTTTAGTGGTCAATTTTTATTCATCCCGTCCAACTCCATTGTAAAACTATTAAAATATTTAACAAGCTTCAGCAAACCTGCATAAAAGCAAACCTGCCGAGCTCCGTGCTGTGTGCGCGGGTGGGTTGGTTAGCAACTGCAGTCTGCCGTGTAGACTCCATCACAAGAGGGACCTCAATTAACCGCGCACCAGGTGAACAAACACAAGTTTCGGTGGGGAGTGCTCTGCTCTTTGTGCCAATTGCCTCTGCAACGTGCCTGGAGTGAGACTGCAAATACATTTTGATTCTTAAGGCATGGCAGATACACTAAGACGTCTCTGCCAGAATCGTTGATAAACCCATTTATTTATTTTTACTTCTCAACATAGTATTAACATCCTTGCACCAACCTCTTCGCTGGACTGTTTTACATTAAAATGATTTCACCTGAGATTAGCTCACTGTTGTTGCAAGTTGATAAGATCCATCAGATTGAAGATGTTTTCCGTGGCACTTTGTAGTACTGTTATAACTATTTTATCAACATGATATTTTTCATAGATATCACATAGGCACCTTGTCACCTAAATTATCTTTAACCAGGGATCAGAGGAGTTCAATACATTCTCATTTTTACCAGCGATGTGTTGCAGGTCAACAAGAGCTCCACATGTTGTTGTTGTGCTTCTTGTTGAGAGTCGATTTTGGAAATGTGAAATTATTGGTCAGACAGCCACTAGACACCACCCACATTTGTTGCCTGACTCCACCCACAATGCGACCCAAATAAAGGAATATGACCACCATCTTGGTTTTCTGGTGAGCCTTAGTCCTCAGGCCTGGAGGCCTCTGCTGATTATCCACTGCACAGATTTTTTTGCATCAGATTTCCATTGGCTTTGTTTGGGTCAAGTGTTAGTCACAATGATGGACTCACGACAGAGGGAGGTGGAGGAGTATCATGGTCAAGGCAGGGCAGAAGCTTGGTGCTAACAGACCTCGCCCCTTATAAAGGGAAGAGGAGGAGAAGGAGAAAAAGGAACCCTGAAAAATCGAATCGATGTCAAATATTATGGTTTAGGCAAGCCCTTCAGCACACACGATATGTGCGTCCCTAAAAAAAATCGCATTATGTAATTGATGAACAGCCCCATATTGTGGTTAAACAATCCGTGCCCACTTTTCTCCATTGTCATGAGTTGCCAGCTGCTCATGACTCACAGCTCCTACTTGACAGAAACAAGCACATTTAATATCCAATTGAGGTTCGCACTGACACTGGCCCACATTGGCCCGTCTCTTTCGAAGTACCCTCCCATGAAACTTTTTCCTTCTTCACACCCCGTGGCCGTTAACAAACACCCCGTGTGCAGCGAGTCGACAACCCCTGGCACCAAGTCAAACCCGACAGGGTCCATCCCGAACACCCCGGGAAAGGGCACAACCATTGCCGACAGCAGCTCACACATGATGATGAACATAGCCTCACTCTCCAGTGGAGGCTTAGAGCTGCACACCAGCAGTCCAACCTCGCTCCCACCAAAAGCAGGTTCGCCTGCTGCACCATACGTCGCAGGCTCGGACACCAGTCTCATTTTCGGCCACCTGCACGTACCCCAGAGCTGAAACTGCATTGTACAATGCTGGTCCCAGGCATGCTAGAAGAACCCCAGCTGGGTCTAACCACACACCTTTGAGCACTGTAATGCAAACCACGGAAGTTGCTTCGCTCACCACGGATCCTAACCTCTGCCCCTCGAAACCCTCTCTCCTGCTCGTCACGTGGATGGTCTCTTTCCTTGGAGCAAAGCGACATTCACAATGGGGTGATGCTCCTCGTGGTCATTGCTCCTCACCAATTGTCTCTCCATTTCCCTCTCAAATCCATCAATCCATGTTCCCATTTCATCCTTTATTTCTTCCATTCTATTTTCAATCCTCACCCTAAATCACTTTTCATCTCATTCCTTATTTCCTAAATATTACTTTTGTTATCATTTTACAAATTGCCTTTTTTATTACTCATATCTTCCTTCATTTCTTCACATTTTATTCATTTGTTTCATCCAATTTCTCGATTAATTGTTTTTACATGGCCCGTAATGACAGCCACCATCTCCTGGATCGGCAGCTCAGCAAATAGGGGAGGTTCCTTACCGAGGATCCTCACTCGCCCCCACCCCAAGCTCGCTTCCTTCTTCCTCGTGGCCTCCTTGTACCGCTATTTCTTGCACATTCACAATTTTGTGCACTGGCATTCTTCCCAAACATGCCTAAAATTCAAAGAATATCTATATATATATATATATATATATATATATACATATCCATCCAATGGGAACATACTATGTGCAGAGCATTGGTGCTGCTGGAGCAGTGTCTTTGACTATTGGGGCACAATCCTGGACAGGTCACCACTCAGACACAGGATACCAGCAAGCTGGCACACATTTTGCCGACCTCGGAAGGATGACAGGCAGAGTCCACCCCACCTGGTATTAATGCAACAGTGAGTGGGATTTGAACTCAGGATCCAAGGATCCCAAGCCCACCAGCCGAACCATGAAGCCAACACCAAGCTTGCATGCATATGTGATTTCCGGGCCATGTCATGACAGGCCATGTTAAAACAATTAATCGAGAAATTGGATGGAAATAATGAACGAATGAATATATATATATACATACACATACACACACACAACTGGTCTGAAGTTTTAGAACACCCCCATTTTTCCAGTTTTTACTGAAATTTAAGCAGTTCAAGTCCAGTGAATAACCTGAAATGGTACAAAGCTAAGCGGTAAACTGATAGAGGTTAAAAAAAAAAAGTTTAGGTTTCCAAAAACTGAAAAAATAATGGAAATTTCAGAGTTGTTAAAAAAGGCCCTTTTCAGGGAACAAGTAATGGGTTAGCAACTGCAGCTGTTCTGCAGCAATGGAAGTAAATTAAGCCTTGAAAGTTGATGCAAACAATTCCTACAGGTGTTCCAACTTTTGTTGATTAGTTAGAAACCCTCTGTCTGTATAAAAGTAGTGTTGGAACAGATTGTGTTGCTGCACCCTCTGAAGCATTATTTGGACAATATTGCACTGCAGGAAGTAGTATATTGCTATCATAATGGTGAGAAAAAGACAATTAACAAAAGAAGACAGACAGACAGACCATTATAACCCTTAAAAGTGTAGGTCTTTCCTTTAGAGAAATTGCAAAGTAAACCAAGGTGTCAGTGAGTACAGTTTCCCACACCATCAAAAGGCACTTGGAAACTGGAGGAAACTCTGACAGGAAGAGGTCTGGCAGACCCAAAGCCACGACACAATCCAGAAGACAAGTTTCTGAGAGTCAACAGCTTGCGTGATAGGTGGCTCACAGGACAGCAGCTTCAAGCACAGCTTAACACTGGTCGAAGTTCGGAAGTTTCAGTTTCAACTGTGAAGAGAAGCCTTCGAGCTGCAGGTTTGACAGATCAGTGGCAGTAAGAAAGTCATTGCTAAGATGGCAAAATAAGAAAAAGTCGTTTGTCTGGGCCATGAAGTCTGGGCCATGAAGATGGGCCAGTGGACTACTGCAAACTGGAAGAAGGTCTTATGGACTGATGAATCAAATTTGAAATCTTCGGTTCATCACACAGGGTTTTTGTACGCAGCCGAGTAGGCGAAAAGATGGTTCCTCAGTGTGTGACACCAACTGTCAAACATGGAGGAGGAAGCGTGATGGTCTGGGGCTCTTTTGCTGGATCCTGATTCAGTGACTTGCTCAGAGTGACTGGCACCCTGAACCAAAAGGGCGCACACAGCTTTTTCAGCACCATGCAATACCCTCTGGTCTCCACCTAGTTGGTCAGGGGTTCATCCTACAGCAAGATAACGACCCAAAACATACCTCAAGGCTATGTCAGAACTACCTTAGAAGAAAAGAACAAGAGGTAGGCTTCAAATCATGGAATGGCTAGCACAGTCTCCAGACATAAACCCCATCGAGCTGGTTTGGGATGAACTGGACAGAAGGGTGAAAGCAAAGCAACCTACAAGTGCAACACATTTGTGGGAACTTCTGCAACAGTGTTGGGAAAACTTTCCGAACAATATTTGATTTCCATTGTAGAAAGAATGCCACAAGTATGTTCGGCTGTTATATCTGCAAAAGGTGGCTATTTTGATGAGTCAAAAATTTAGATTAAATTTTGTTCAACAAAACGATTGCATGATTTGTTTTTTATCTGCAATTGTTTATTTGTTCTCTACTTTAATTCAGAGTACATTGAAACATTAAACTGCTCAATTACAGTAAAATGGAAAAATGGGGGTGTTCTAAAACTTTTGACCATTAGTGTAATATGTATATGATATATGTATATGTACTGTATATGTATTGTATATGTATTATATATATAATATAATATTATATATATACATATATTATATATCTTCAATTTTGCAGCGTGATCCCCTGCGCTTTCCCTATGCCAATTAACTATAAATTTAGTAGTCCTCAGGTTCTAAATTCAACACTCTTGACTCCAACTGTCAAAGTCATGGGGTTCGAAAAACCTCACTTCTGACCCAAATGTCGTGCCCACGCCGATTAAGACCGACACGGATGGATGGACCGAACTGGCTTTTACCTCCCTTGGACTGCGTTCAACCAATGGTGGCTTGCCATGTTGTGCGATGTTGTGCGATTGCCATGTTGGTTGTTGTGTGATTGTATTTGTTGGAAAGAAAGAAAGAAAACTATGACACATAGGAAGAACAATACAGCTCACTTGTTTGGAGGAGAATATACAGGGCAGCCATAAAGTCTGGAAAGATAGATAATATTATGTCATTCTGTTACAGTTTGAAGATGTCCTTGACGAAAGATGAATGCGTTGAGGTGATACTGCTGAGTGGACACGAGGGCTGGTCAAATCGACACATACCAGAGCACTTCAACGCATGTCGCAGGTTTATTCAGTAAAAATCAGAGGCACAAATTATCTGAGACAACGCATCACGGATTCATGTGCAGGGATTGATGGAAATGCTCCATTAATGCACCATGTTCATTGCAATTTTGCACAGCACATTGAACTGGGCATTTCTCATGAAGGACAACACATTGAACATGTCATGTAATGTCATTGAACATATTATGTATTGTAATGTAATGTCAATAAACCATTTATAATGTATATTTGCCTATGTTTCCAGACTTTATGGCCACACTGAATATTTTTGACATGATTCACAAATTTCTATGTTGTGAAGTCAATGTTAAGCATTGACTTGCAAGAATTTTCCTGAAATCTTGACAATGCACAAATGCAACACTTAAATTGCATGAAAACAGGTCGAATTTGCAAAACTATTCAAGATCTTATACAAACAGCCTCAATAATATGAGCATTTATGGAACCACAGATTTAAGCAATAATATATGGAATTGGAAACAGAGAAAAAGAATTATTGTCGAATCAGGTATATTTCAACATTTTTATTGAAGCAACATAAAGCAAAAGAAATGGTGATTTCATTTTGGCACAATATTTTGAAGAAACCCACGGTATTCGCAAGTAACAATGAATCAGGCACACCGTGCCAATCATGACAGAGAGAGAGAGGGAGAGAGAGGCAGAGAGGGAGAGAGAGAGAGAGAGAGAGAGAGAGAGAGAGAGAGAGAGAGAGAGAGAGAGAGAGAGAGAGAGAGAGAGAGAGAGAGAGAGAGAGAGAGAGAGATGATAATAATGATAATAATAATAACAATAAAAACTATGAGTATCATAGCCTGAGGACCTGGCAGAATAGCCTCGAGGCATGCACACTCACCTCTGAGCTGTCTACCCTGTGTTTGAATCTCAACCCAGCTAGAAACTGTGCTCTTGGTGTTGTCTGTGTTTGAATCTCAACCCAGCTAGAAACTGTGCTCTTGGTGTTGTGCTGGTAGGGTGGGACATCAAGGTGTTCGTCGTCCCTCGGATGATCTTTAAACTTGGGGTCCCATCTGCCACCATTAGTTGGTGAACGTTAAAGATCCTTCATAAAGAGTAGGCATGCAGCTATCGCCAACATAAAACACAATCCTGTTCTGAATGATTCCTGGGATGGCAATGGAAACCACGCAGCATGTCCAATGCGCAGGAGCAGGGACGGACTTCAGCATTACCATCAGTACAGAGTCTGGTACATTGATGATGATGAAGATAAAAATTGTGATGATTATCTTCACACTGAAAATGGTACATTTCCATAAGGTTGATTCACAAGAACATTTAAAAAAAAATCACCGCACTGGACCCAGCTTACTGGAAACACCCATTTAGTATGAATCACTTGTAGTGGAATCAATCGGACGTTATTTCAGATGTTACATATAGGGCATCTCTCCTAAACTCAGCATTGTTGCAGTGGGTTAAAATTATGATAATTAATAACAACCAGGCACAACAAATCCCGCCCATTTAAGGCATAAAGTTATTTTGGGGATCAAATTTAAATTTGATACATCCTTAACCTGAATGTTGATGATAAGGAATAGAATAAGGAATATTTTAGTCTTAGTTTGAAGCCAATTAAACCATTTTTGACGAAGTTATGAGCGAAAAACGATTTTGACCTTTTCGTGACCTGACCTTGACCTTTGACATAATTGGACCCCAAAGTTAATGGGGTCGTCCGAGGTTCATTACCCACCTGTGATACAATTTGACAGTGAGCCAGCCATTTTCCCGTAAAGTTGTATTTTTCATAACCATGTTTTAGTTTTAATGGTAATTTTGTAATTTTGACCGATGACTATGACCCCCAAAACTTCGGACCCTACCGATCTTCACAAATATGCATTTTTCACTATAGGAATGGGTAGGATTATAAGTGACAGATATAATAAGGTTCACTATAAGCTTAGTTTGAAGTAAATCAGATCATTTTTGACGAAGTTATGAGCGAAAAACGATTTTGATCTTTTCGTGACCTTGACCTTGACCTTTGATCCAATTGGACCCAAAAGTTAATGGGTCGTCCAAGGTTCATTGCCCACTTGTGGATTAAATTTGATAGTGTTTGCTAAAGCCGTTTTGCCGTAAAGTTGCTAACAGACAGACAGACAAACAAACCGGACGATTCCAATATCCACTCCGTCCTCCCGGGGTGGGATAATAACATTCAAATGGGATATATCAAACCCACAATTTAACGCAGGATTAATACTATTAGAGTGAAATCATATCTTTAATTCTTGCAGAATGATTCATTGACATAGAAGTCGAGGAAAGGCTTGAAAAATTGGGTCACAGCTCTTTTGAGAAGAAGCAAAAGTTCAGAATGAGAATGACAATATTGCACAACAACAAAACCATGAGACTGTCCTGCAAAGCTGTAAGCCAGAGAGGATGCAAGTGAAATTTCCCTGGCCACTATCGATCAAGTCCAGAAAAACTCAGAAGGAGATGCTCGCTTGGGCGGAATGTTTGGGCAGCCATTCAGGGGATGTCATTAATGCGCCACAGTCGCTGCTTTTCAATTAGCCGGCTTTCACAGGCGCACGCATCTCCAGCTCCATGAGGACAGTCTCGCGGAGCTGGCAGCGGAGCAGTCGTGCGGAACCTACATTCGCCGCATCACTAATAATTAGTGCTAGATTACCGCTCGCTTTATGGACCAGTCTCGAGAAACGTTATTGGAAACGCCGAGATGCGTCATGTCATCAAACAGGGCGAACACGCAGGTGCGGTTGCTTGCGGTGTCACCTTGGGGAGATGGAAGGTTATGTTGGCCAAATTCGAATCCCTTTTCCTGTTTAACATTATATGACGACAGTATTCTGCCACTAAGGACCTCTCGTAAAAATAATTAATGCCACATTTACAACTGCACATTATACACCGAGAAGAAAACTCATGGACAGGCCACCGAACAGCTCCACAATTCGATCAAAGAAGGAGATTTCACTGTTAAAGTCCTCCATGAGCCCTATTTCGTCGACATACAAACTTTTTTTTTCAAACATCTTTATGAAAATGACTGAATATTCACATTCGTTCTTAAAGCGATTATACAGCTTGTGGTCAAGGAATGACTTCAATAGCAGATGTTTCACTTTGAAGACCAACATTTCAAACAGGTGAAAAGTCGATTACAAATATGTGCTTCTTGTAATACAGCTGCAGTTGTTACAATAAAGAAGCGAGAAAATCAATATCTGACCAACAAGCAAACAAAAAAACAAGATATCTCAAAAAGTTATGGATGGATTCAGACAAAACTTGGTGGACAGGTTGGGTGTGTGACAACCTGAACGAATTGATTAGATTTTGGTGAAGATCCAGATCCAGATACTGAATTTTTTATGTGATTCTTCACCATTGATAGCACTTAAAACGATATTATAGCACGATATCTCAAAACATTGTGAACAGATTCGTTCAAAACTTAGTAGACAGGTCAGGTGTGAGAAGGACAAATGATTCGATTTTGGTGAAGATCTGAATCTGGAGATGAGAATTTTTAAAGTGATTCTTCACCAATGAGCGATGTGGCCAAAAACGATACATAGCATAATATCTCAAAAAAGTTGTGGATACATAAAGAAAATACACTTGGTGGATGAGTTAGGTAGGTGACAAGGACAGTGCCAAGAGTATATGGTACATTGGATTGTTTGAACGTACATTAACGCTTATTAGGAATCAGCCAATCATAAATGGCAGGAATATGTCTCAGCTTTATGATATTTTATGCTCACAGTATCTAAAAGACAATATGATGCCTACTCTCTGGTCGTATTGCTCCTGCATCAGACAGGTTGGTGGCTACTTTGTCTTCAACAACCTCCTTTCTGGTCTTGGTCCATCTGCCCTTTCCTTGCAGTCACACCCCACCCAGATTTCTGCAGGGGCTCTGTCAGTAACCCACTTCTGGTGAAACTCCCAAATACAGGCTCACCGCTCCTCATTTGTTTCATTTTTCTCTTTCCTGTGGAACAACTTAATCAGTCTGTGAAATCTCATTATTCCCTCCAGGGCATATACATGGCTGCTCACCATCTCCTCACATCATCCGCCATCCATACTCATGATCTTTTCTACCCCATTAGCCTATCCTGTACTTTAACATTACTGTCATGTTTTCTCTCTCCATCCACCTGCCTTTCCATTGCTGTTTCATACCCGGTTTTCTGTTCCTTCTCTTTGACCCCCTTTCTTGTTGGGTTTCAGACTGTACCCAGCTTGTTCACTCCCTCTGTCTCCTCCCCCAACCCTTCTCTCATTCTACCCTTTACCCATTCTTATCCCAGGTGTCCCTCGGTCCTGTCCTGCTCTGATATTGATCCTCCCCCCCCACCCTCTTTTCCACAATGCTCTCTCTCTCTCTGTTCTATGTTCTCGCTCTTCCATGAGCCTCGATTTTTGGCGTACCATTTTTCCCCTCATACGTGTTTAGGGGGGG
>CM068958.1:145716705-145753947 GCA_035128595.1 Eptatretus atami
GGAGATGCCAGATCTAAGAAATGTAATACTACGTGCAGCATGACCCTACTTCCTTAATTGTTTTCTTCCACCATTCATTGTTTGGCTCTTGCTGTGTGAAACACTGAAGCCAAATAGTCGGCTGCTTATCAAAGCACATTTTATTCTGTGCTGGGAAACTGCAAGTGTTACATTGCACAGAGACTGTCAGGCTGATGTTCATTTACTGAAGTAACTACAAAGGATTTTTCACTTATTTTGAGCAACTTAATGCCCGGTGAAAGACTATTTATATATGTGACCTTGACTTTTGACCCACAAAACAATGGGCTTCAGTGACCAATATGCAAACCCTGTTCAAATTTAATGTCAATAAGATAATACTGATGATTTGATGTGTCATTGACCTTTTCACCTCAAAAGCAATCTAGCTATTGCCTACATCTCCCAGGTGATTATGTTTTGTGACGATCGGTGTGTAATTGTGACCGGAATGCGATTGACATACATACATACATACATACATACATACATACATACATACTACAGACTACATACTACAGACAGAATAACAGATGAGACTGAATAATAATTCAATTGATCCTCTTCTAATGTTCATTCGACAACACTTTTTCACATTATTGTTTTTTTAGAACTTACATCATTTTCGGTGAACGTGTCATCATTTTCGCATTCACGCTTTTTCTCCATGGCATGACAAAAGAGCGGAGCGTACAGCCGAATGGGGTACTCACTCACTCAGCGCTTCACATAAGCAGTTGTGTGGCAATGTATACTATCTAACTATCGCAGTACTGTAATGTATAAGCCACTGACTCTTTTCCATTCATTCATTAAACGGTGTTTGTTCGTGTCCCCCCCTTCATTCCTTTCTCACATCAGTCCTTCATCAGATATCTATTTTTTTTACCAGACCAGCACAGTGTGATCGTGTTTGTTTGAAAGTCGAGTCTCGTTCTTCATTTAACCATGTTCATTAAAAACGTGTTGTTCGTGTGACCATGTTCTTCCAAAAGCTAACCCTTTCATGACTGGAAAACGCAGGGCAACTCATGAAGCAGATACTCCAGCCCAAAAAAATCATTGAAAATCGATCACTTTGCAGGTGACAATAGACGTGGTGAAACGCGTGAGTGTGGGGGAGAATTTGTGGATGTCGCACATGCCCTGGCCACCAATATTTACTGTAAGAACAACTATAAAGCATCTCAAAATGCAAAGCCTATTCACGTCCCTTTATTCTCAAACTAAACTTGACGAAAACGACAGTTTAAAAAAATTGTATATTTTATTCACTTGTCTTCCCCACAATCTTATAATAAAGGTTTGTTGAGATTTGATGACAAAAGCTCAATTGGTAAAAATGTTAGGCCTGGACAACACACATAACTTAATGGTAAACGAGGATTTTGATTGAAACATTATGACTGGTTTACACTTCACCATGATGTCATCCTTACAATCATTTATTCCCATTGGGAGTAGAATAAGATGTGCGAAGTGTCAATTTTTTCCGCATCAGCGGTTTCAGAGATATAATTAATTTTTTGCATTTATCCAAGATTGCTGACATACCAAATGACCTCTGACGTCACAATTATCATTAAAATATTCTCCATGGGGAGTTGCTCATACCCTGAAATTTGTTGTCATTTGGACTTATGGTTGGTGAGAAAAAAAATGTTTAAAATATAGAGCCCCCCCCCCAATAGAGCCAAATAATTTTTTAAACATCATAATAATAATAATAAAAATAAAAAGGCCAAAAAGGGGTCAGAGAATAACAATAATAATAATGAAATTATTTTAATAACATTATTAAAATTATTAATTTGTCTTCTCCATATTCTCATAATAAAGCTTTGTTGAAAATTGATGACAAAGCTCAAATAGTTAAAAAAAAGTATCTACGGGCTGGACAGACACACAGAAGTGATTGCAAAACCCTGTCTTTTGCTGCACGTGGGATGGGCTATTATGCTAAGCACTACAAAGTCAAGGGCAAGTGCAGTGACTTCATTTCAAGAGTTCTCTCAGCATCACAAGACAGGGACGCAAAAATAGAGAAGTGGAGAACTCTTGATGGTGTGGATCGAAAACCAAGTTTTGGTGCAAGCCTCTGAGTCTCCCACATGATTCTGGAGAAAGCCAGTCTTTGTGGAATGACCTGAAGGAGTGCAAAAGTGATGAGAGTGACTGACCCTTCAAGGCAAGTCATGGGTGGTTCATGAAATTTAAGAAGCAGTCAAACCCTCCATCCCATCGACCTTTCTGGGAGGCGGCGAGTGTGACATCATGGAGCAGAACTGCTTCCAGAGCCAGCTCAAGAATGTCATCGAGGAAGGATGCTACTCACCAAGAAGGTATTTACTGTGGGAGGAAATAGGGCTGTTCTGGAAGTGGATGCCGTCGTGATCTACATCTCAAAAAAGAAGAGACGACTGCTTCTGGTTTTATGCCGCAAAAGACTGCCTTACCTTCTCCTTGGAGGCAATGCTTACAGGAACTGCAAGATCAAACCTCTTCTTGTGTACCATTCTGAAAACCCAGAGCACTAAAAGGGCACATCAGACCAGTCTTCCTGCCTTGCTGCAATCCACATGAAAGCCTGGGTGAACGAAGGCCATATTTAAATTGGATCTTAGCCAACTCTCTCTATTTGTCATAAAATATTGCAGTGCCAAAATCTGGAACAAGGACTTGCTGTTGCTGGATAATGGCCCAGGCCAATAAACGGGTCTGTGAGGTTTTTTTTGACCCCCACCCTTCAAAAAAAAATTTGGTAATTTGCTCTCTTCTCCAAAACTACACACAATTTTGATAAACGTGACCACAACCTTCATCACCTATAATGTACCAAAGAGTATCAACTGCATCAAAATCTGCACTCATTATGGGGTCTATGGGGTGGCGGCGGGCGCTTGAACCGACAAAATAGAATATGCTCCCTTCTCCAAACTACACAAACAATGTCGATGAAACTTGACCACAAACTTCATCCCAAGTGATGTACCAAAAGTTTGTCGACCACATCAAAATCTGCACTCATTAAGGGGGTCTATGGGGAAGGGCGTGAAGTTTTACCCCCTCAAAATAGGTATTTGCTCTCCTTCTCTCAAAACTACACATGATTTTGATTAAACTTAACCATGACCTTCATCACCCATAATGTACCAAAGTGTAATGACCAATTAAAATCTGCACTCTTTGAGGGTCTTCGGGGGAGGGGTGGGCGGCGGGTGAACCCCCAAAATAGGTATTGCTCTCTCTCCAACTACACAGATTTTGATTAAACTCCAGACCTTCAATCACCAAATGTACCAAGTGTAATAGACACATTAAAATCTGCATCTTAGGTCTTCGAGGGGTGTGCGGGTGAACCCCCAAATAGGTATACTGTCTCTTCCAACTACACAAGCAATTTTAATGAACTTGACCACAACCTTCATCCCAAGTGATGTTACCAAACATTTGTCAACCGATCAAAATCTGTGCTAATTAAAGGTTAACCCACCCCCAAATAGGTATTTACGGTCCTCTGAAACACACACACAAATTTTGATGAAACTTGACCACATCAAATTTGCACTCATTAAAGGGGTCTACATGTATGTTTTAGACCTCCCCCCCACCCCCAACGAACAAAAAATACGTATTGCTCACTTTCCCGAAACTACACACATGATTTTTGATGAAATTGACCAAAACATTCTTCACGCATGCTATACCAGAGTTTATCGACCGCATCAAATCTGCACTCATTAAGGGGTCTACGAGGGCAGGGAGGTTTGACCTCCAAAATAGGTATTTGCTCTCTTTTCAGAAATTACACAGATGATTGTGATTAAACTTGACCACACCTTCATCACCCGTGTTGTACGAAGTGTTGTCGACGGCATCAAAATCTGCACTCATTACGGAGGTTTACGGGGGGGGGGGGTTGACCCCCCAAAATAGGTATTTGCTTTCTTCTACAAAAACTACACATACAATTTCAATGAATTGACCACAACCTTTATTACCCTTGATGTACCCAATTTTTTTTCATGGCATTAATAAATTCAGGGTCTAATAAGGAGGTCTGCGGGGGTTTGAGTGATTGTTGCTCCTGATCCAGGACAGCCGGTCCTATTTGTATCAAATGGGACTTTTGTGATTTTGTTGTTGCCTAACATCAATAAATAATCTTTCACTCTATCAAATTGAAACTTACACAGCTTATTTGTACATACGTGTGGTAGATGTGTGTAAAATCAGGTCAAAATCAGTCAAAGGTCAAGGCCACCCAAATCATGTAAAACACCATTTAGGCCACAGTTATAAAATCTATCAGCCAAATTTTGTTTTGTGTAACATTCAATCATATAAAACACTTGATAGATGAAATTTTCGAAATTGCCAAAATGCTATTTTCGTTGCAGCTATTTTTTCTTTGCTTTGCACAAGTATCGTGCTGTGCAGTTGTTTTTTTTTTCTTCTTCTTGGTATGTTAGACTCCCATATTTTATTCAGTTGTTTGATACTAACCAAGCAAATACTATTCCTCGATTTACTGTCCTTTTATTATTGACGCAAGGTGTGGAAGTTTGTAACATTTATATTCCATCTGCATTTAATGTGTGATGCAATACCTTTCCTTCAAAGCACTAAAGCAACAGTTTATAGTTGGTCAGGAATCTAACCTGGACATCTCAGAGGCTCATACATATCATTATGATTTCATCACAAGGGGGAATTGTCGTTTCTGGGCGATGGAGTTTGTTTGGAAGGGTAGATATCGAATCTCTCTCTATCCAGAGGAATGCTCTTTAACCTTGTTTGCAGCTACTAATTTTGAATCGAATCGTCTGTGTTTGTTCTACCTTCCAAGGAATATTTGTCAAACCTCTGTAACATCTTATCACACTATTATTTCTTTAATAACGCTGAAAAAATGTATGGATTTCACCAAATAGAGGTAGTTCGTAATATTTATTCCAAGTTGGTTGAGGCTATTTTAATTTAGGACTGGGAGTTGATTGCCAGGTGTTGTTTGTTTTCTTGTTCTATCAGTCGATACAATTTAACCCTTCCCCTCTGTAACTTGTATTTCTGAGACATCACTCAGAGTCATGTGATTTGCAAATGAAAATGCAATTAGTCCTTGGCAAGAAAGGATAGATCATTTGCACGTGATTTAAAATACAGGTCATAGAATTGGTTGCTCTTCATAGCTGAAGAAGGCAATTCACATGAAACATGCTATTCACATAAGTGGTCAATTTTTTGTAGTGCCAAAGCTGCTGCCCTGACAGCAATCACGCAATAAGATAGCAATAGTGTAACCTGGTGTCAAGGAACCTCAAAGAGGATTGGGCCATTTGCTTTCCACAGTTCAGGCAGAAATTTGGAACGTTGCCAGGGTACTGCATATAACTCGCCTAATATTCACAAAGGACACTGCAGGATATTTTATGTGCATCAGCAAATGCAAATAGATAGAACACCCAGTTTAACATCCATTCTATGGAAGGCACACTCATTGATGTATATACTTACCTGCAAAACACCGGAGTGACAGTTTATAGCTGTGCTGAGATTCGAACATGTTGGACAGCTCAGAGATTAGTATGCATTTCTCGAGGAATTACTGCCAGCCCAAGTGCAGGTATAATACAATGGTTTCACCCTTTATTTCTGATAACATCTCAGAAATATTTGCAGTGAAAAGGTGTTTCTCATCATTACGCATTCGTATTTAACCACATATTTATGGAAATTGGTTATTGATGCCCCTCGATTTAGCCACCCGCCAATCTCCTCTTCTTACGAGAATACCTATGTGTTGGCCAGGTCAGTACCTCCATCGTTGTTATTCCATTACTGCCAAACACGAACAGTAATTTGGCAAGTGATAAGGTCAGCCTGACTATTGACTCATTAGAATTAATCCCGCGCTAGACCGACCGCCTGTCTAATGGGTGTCGTGTTAAAATCTTCCCGAGGTCCTTATGTGCGAATTTCTCTCTGGAGCCAATTAGTATGTGGATTGGTTTGCTGTACACGTTATTAGCAGTGGCTGGAGGAAGAGTGCCACTGTACATTGCATACTTTAATGTGGATGCAAAAATGCTCATACATATGGCTATGATTTTATCATAAGTGGGTATTGTCGATTCCGGAGCAGATACAGTTGGTTTGGGAGAGGAGATATGGAATCTCTCTCCAACCAGAGGAATGCTCTTTAACGTTGTTTATAGTAACTAATTTTGAATCTATCTTCTAGATTTGTTCCACCTACCAAGGAATATTTGTCGAACCTGATAATAAATCGTGTCATTGTTTCCATTTAGCTATTTATTGTGTGGAGGTTGGTGCTATTAATTGCTATTGTGAGTCAAACGTTTGTTCTTTGGGCCACTCCCTTCCCAATGCTATTGTTTTAAGTAAATTATGGTAGACCCCGTTTCTGCACACACAAAACGACCTGGAAGCCTTACTCGTGAGTAGCATTAGTCCACAGTCTGTCGAGCGATTTCTTGTGTTTTATTTTTTCCACAAAATGCCTGAAAGTTGAGCTGCTGGAGGTTGTATCAATAAAAGATCCATAACGGTTGCAAAGTCACTTTAACATCACATACCAACACAAAACATGTTTTGACGCAGCCATCTTGAATTATGGTTGAGAGTTTCTTCAAAGGGAGAACTGCTTTTAGCTCCTCTCGTTCTAACCCATCTGACAGAGTGGTGTCGCAGTAGTGCACTTGCCTTTGAGCCGTCATTCTGCGTTTTATTCCTGACCTGACTATAAAATTCTCGGATTAGTGTTTTTCAGGCAGTAGTCAAGTATTAACGGAGGGTATCCGTGCACCCCCCCCCCCCCCAGGACTCTACCAAACCAACTTTTTTATGGTCTTCCTTTTATGGTCTTATTACACATATTTGAGATGTTTAACAAAAAAACATTTCCCGGCACTCTGGCGATATTCAAGATGGCGTCCAAAATGGCCGCCAAAATGGGTAAAATCATAGAATATGGTATGTAACATCTCAAAAATTGTGACAAATTGGAAACATAATCATTGGGATTTGTTCTGGTCATTAGTAACTAATTTCCGATGATTGGATTTTGTTGCCATTTTTGAAAATCCAAGATGGCGTCCAAAATGGCCGCAAAAATATGCAAAATCATAGAAAATTATATAATATATATAACAGCCAAAACCTGTGACGAAATTGGAAATTAATCATTCGAATAAAATGTTTCTTATCATTAGTAACTAATATCTGGTATTCTAAGTCGGTTGCTATTTTTAAAGTTGAGTACTAAGTCCTAGTATTCCACCTTGGAATATCTGATTCAAGAATAATGGTTAAATATGGAAATTTATATAGCGATTGTCCACCGCTTATCAAACTATGCTAGCAAACTTTCATTGTACAAGGATACACTTGTGATGATTCATACAATGTCGTTTTGTTATGGCATTCCACAGAGGAGTATCTCCAAATTATCTCCTGTAACTACAGTTCATACATCCAGTTTGACTCCTGCATGAGTGTCAGAATCGGAGTCAAGGCTAGAGTAGTTGAATTCATCAGCATCTCCAAGTTCATCATAAGATGTGTCATCATCTCAAGTTCATCATCAGATGCGTCATCCTCGGTGACATCAGCTAATATATCTTGTAGGCAGGATAGGTCCCTCAGACCATACTGGTTCAATGTATCCATCGAACGTACCCATTCCGTGATTTGAATCAGGGGGGGATATCTATCATGGGTGAGTGTGCTCGTTTCCATTGTGCTACCCTGTAGTTTGCCCGTCTGATGTGAGGAATAAGCGACTGCTTGCAGGGTGGTCGCTTAGATAGTCCACTTCACTCGATGACTTAATCACTTCCCCCTCTCCAACCATTTTCTTCAACATGACAGCACGAACTTTATCGACATCTCTCTGCCTAGGGAACCCGTAAAAAGCACACAAACTCCTCTAGGTCTTCAAACAGACTCTGCTCAACTTCCCAGGTATCCCCCAACTTAACGAAACAGTCTTGGTATCGAGGCTTCTTTTCAATCTTCTTCAGGGGGGATTTCTTTCCCTTTCCCTTAAAGGCACAGTTGCAGTCCTCACCAATTATCAGAAACTAGTAACTAATGATCGCGAACCAAATCCGATGATTATTTTTCTAATTTGCAACATTTTTGAGATGTTATATACCGTATTCTATGAGTTTACCCATTTTGGCGGCCATTTTGGACGCCATCTTGAATATCGCCAAAGTGCTGGGAATTTTTTTTTGTTAACTTCTAAAATATGTAAAAGGACCATAAAAGGAAGTAAATATGTAAAATATGTAAAATATGTAAAAGGACCATAAAAGGAAGTAATATGTAAATATGTAAAAGGACCATAAAAAAATTGGTTTGGAAGAGTCCTGGGGGGGGGGGGGTGCACGGATACCCTCTGTAAATCCTCCCTACAGATTGCATCAAAAAGTTGTGCTGTGCCTTCGATGGCCTTTACAACAAATGAAATGAATAGTATAAAACAGGTGTGTATAATCTGCATGTGCATGAAAAGAGTCTCGAAGACCTCACAGAATGGTCATTCATCTAACACTCTTCCAAACCAATTTTTTTATGGTCCTTTTACATATTTTACATATTTACTTCCTTTTATGGTCCTTTTACATATTTTACATATTTTACATATTTACTTCCTTTTATGGTCCTTTTACATATTTTAGAAGTTAACAAAAAAAATTCCCAGCACTTTGGCGATATTCAAGATGGCGTCCAAAATGGCCGCCAAAATGGGTAAACTCATAGAATACGGTATATAACATCTCAAAAATGTTGCAAATTAGAAAAATAATCATCGGGATTTGGTTCGCGATCATTAGTTACAAGTTTCTGATAATTGGTGAGGACTGCAACTGTGCCTTTAAGGGAAAGGGAAAGAAATCCCCCCTGAAGAAGATTGAAAAGAAGCCTCGATACCAAGACTGTTTCATTAAGTTGGGGGATACCTGGGAAGTTGAGCAGAGTCTGTTTGAAGACCTAGAGGAGTTTGTGTGCTTTTTGTACGGGTTCCCTAGGCAGAGAGATGTCGATAAAGTTCGTGCTGTCATTTGAAGAAAATGGTTGGAGAGGGGGAAGTGATTAAGTCATCGAGTGAAGTGGACTTATCTAAGCGACCACCCTGCAAGCAGTCGCTTATTCCTCACATCAGACGGGCAAACTACAGGGTAGCAACATGGAAACGAGCACACTCACCCATGATAGATATTCCCCCCTATTCAAATCACGAATGGGTACGTTCCGATGGATACATTGAACCAGTATGGTCTGAGGGACCTTATCCTGCCTACAAGAATATATTAGCTGATGTCACCGAGGATGACGCATCTGATGATGAACTTGGAGATGGATGACACATCTTATGATGAACTTGGAGATGCTGATGAATTCAACTACTCTAGCCTTGACTCCGATTCTGACACTCATGCAGGAGTCAAACTGGATGTATGAACTGCAGTTACAGGAGATAATTTGGAGATACTCCTCTGTGGAATGCCATAACAAAACGACATTGTATGAATCATCACAAGTGTATCCTTGTACAATGAAAGTTTGCTAGCATAGTTTGATAAGCGGTGGACAATCGCTATATAAAATTTCCATTTTAGTACCATTATTCTTGAATCAGATATTCCAAGGTGGAATACTAGGACTTAGTACTCAACTTTAAAAATAGCAACCGACTTAGAATAACCAGATATTAGTTACTAATGATAAGAAACATTTTATTCGAATGATTAATTTCCAATTTCGTCACAGGTTTTGGCTGTTATATATATATAATTTTCTATGATTTTGCATATTTTGGCGGCCATTTTGGACGCCATCTTGGATTTTCAAAAATGGCAACAAAATCCAATCATCGGAAATTAGTTACTAATGACCAGGAACCAAATCCCAATGATTATGTTTCCAATTTGTCACAGTTTTTGAGATGTTACATACCATATTCTATGATTTTACCCATTTTGGCGGCCATGGACGCCATCTTGAATATCGCCAGAGTGCCGGGAAATGTTTTTTTGTTAACATCTCAAATATGTGTAATAGACCATAAAAGGAAGACCATAAAAAAGTTGGTTTGGTAGAGTCCTGGGGGGGGGGGGGTGCACGGATACCCTCCGTTAATACTTGACTACTGCCTGAAAAACACTAATCCGAGAATTTTATAGTCAGGTCAGGAATAAAACGCAGAATGACGGCTCAAAGGCAAGTGCACTACTGCGACACCACTCTGTCAGATGGGTTAGAACGAGAGGAGCTAAAAGCAGTTCTCCCTTTGAAGAACTCTCAACCATAATTCAAGATGGCTGCGTCAAAACATGTTTTGTGTTGGTATGTGATGTTAAAGTGACTTTGCAACCGTTATGGGATCTTTTATTGATACAACCTCCAGCAGCTCAACTTTCAGGCATTTTGCTGGAAAAAAATAAAACACAAGAAATCGCTCGACAGACTGTGGACTAATGCTACTCACGAGTAAGGCTTCCAGGTCGTTTGTGTGTGCAGAAACGGGGATCTACCATAATTTACTTAAAACAATAGCATTGGGAAGGGAGTGGGGCCAAAGAACAAACGTTTGACTTACAATAGCAATTAATAGCACCAACCTCCACACAATAAATAGCTAAATGGAAACAATGACACGATTTATTATCAGGTTCGACAAATATTCCTTGGTAGGTGGAACAAATCTAGAAGATAGATTCAAAATTAGTTACTATAAACAACGTTAAAGAGCATTCCTCTGGTTGGAGAGACATTCCATATCTCTTCTCCCAAACCAACTGTATCTGCTCCGGAATCGACAATACCCACTTATGATAAAATCATAGCCATATGTATGAGCATTTTTGCATCCACATTAAAGTATGCAATGTACAGTGGCACTCTTCCTCCAGCCACTGGTAATAACGTGTACAGCAAACCAATCCACATACTAATTGGCTCCCAGGAGAAATTCGCACATAAGGACCTCGGGAAGATTTTAAACACGACACCCATTAGACAGGCGGTCGGTCTAGCGCGGGATTAATTCTAATGAGTCAATAGTCAGGCTGACCTTATCACTTGCCAAATTACTGTTCGTGTTTGGCAGTAATGGAATAACAACGATGGAGGTACTGACCTGGCCAACACATAGGTATTCTCGTATGAAGAGGAGATTGGCGGGTGGCTAAATCGAGGGGCATCAATAACCAATTTCCATAAATATGTGGTTAAATACGAATGCGTAATGATGAGAACACCTTTTCACTGCAAATATTTCTGAGATGTTATCAGAAATATAACGGTGAAACCATTGTATTATACCTGCACTTGGGCTGGCAGTAATTCCTCGAGAAATGCATACTAATCTCTGAGCTGTCCAACATGTTCGAATCTCAGCACAGCCATAAACTGTCACTCTTGTGTTTTGCAGGTAAGTATATACATCAATGAGTGTGCCTTCCATAGAATGGATGTTAAACTGGGTGTTCTATCTATTTGCATTTGCTGATGCACATAAAATATCCTGCAGTGTCCTTTGTGAATATTAGGCGAGTTATATGCAGTACCCTGGCAACGTTCCAAATTTCTGCCTGAACTGTGGAAAGCAAATGGCCTAATCGTCTTTGAGGTTCCTTGACACCAGGTTACACTATTGCTATCTTATTGCGTGATTGCTGTCAGGGCAGCAGCTTTGGCACTACAAAAAAATTGACCACTTATATGAATAGCATGTTTCATGTGAATTGCCTTCTTCAGCTATGAAGAGCAACCAATTCTATGACCTGTATTTTAAATCACGTGCAAATGATCAATCCTTTCTTGCCAAGGACTAATTGCATTTTCATTTGCAAATCACATGGCTCCTGAGTGATGTCTCAGAAATACAAGTTACAGAGGCGAAGGGTTAAATTGTATCGACTGATAGTACAAGAAAACAAACAACACCTGGCAATCAACTCCCAGTCCTAAATTAAAATAGCCTCAACCAACTTGGAATAAATATTACGAACTACCTCTATTTGGTGCAATCCATACATTTTTTCAGCGTTATTAAAGAAATAATAGTGTGATAAGATGTTACAGAGGTTTGACAAATATTCCTTGGAAGGTAGAACAAACACAGACGATTCGATTCAAAATTAGTAGCTGCAAACAAGGTTAAAGAGCATTCCTCTGGATAGAGAGAGATTCGATATCTACCCTTCCAAACAAACTCCATCGGCCCCAGAAACGACAATTCCCCCTTGTGATGAAATCATAATGATATGTATGAGCCTCTGAGATGTCCAGGTTAGATTCCTGACCAACTATAAACTGTTGCTTTAGTGCTTTGAAGGAAAGGTATTGCATCACACATTAAATGGAGATGGAATATAAGATGTTACAAACTTCCACACCTTGCGTCAATAATAAAAGGACAGTAAATCGAGGAATAGTATTTGCTTGGTTAGTATCAAACCAACTGAATAAAATATGGGAGTCTAACATACCAAGAAGAAAGAAAAAAAAACACAACAAAGTTGTGTGCACAGCACGATACTTGTGCAAAGCAAAGAAAAAATAGCTGCAACGAAAATAGCATTTTGGCAATTTCGAAAATTTCATCTATCAAGTGTTTTATATGATTGAATGTTACACAAAACAAAATTTGGCTGATAGATTTTATAACTGTGGCCTAAATGGTGTTTTACATGATTTGGGTGGCCTTGACCTTTGACTGATTTTGACCTGATTTTACACACATCTACCACACGTATGTACAAATAAGCTGTGTAAGTTTCAATTTGATAGAGTGAAAGATTATTTATTGATGTTAGGCAACAACAAAATCACAAAAGTCCCATTTGATACAAATAGGACCGGCTGTCCTGGATCAGGAGCAACAATCACTCAAACCCCCCGCAGACCTCCTTATTAGACCCTGAATTTATTAATGCCATGAAAAAAATTGGGTACATCAAGGGTAATAAAGGTTGTGGTCAAGTTTCATTGAAATTGTATGTGTAGTTTTGTAGAAGAAAGCAAATACCTATTTTGGGGGGTCAACCCCCCCCCCCCCCCCCCGTAAACCTCCGTAATGAGTGCAGATTTTGATGCCGTCGACACACTTCGGTACAACACGGGTGATGAAGGTTGTGGTCAAGTTTAATCACAATCATCTGTGTAGTTTCTGAAAAGAGAGCAAATACCTATTTTGGAGGGTCAAACCTCCCTGCCCCTCGTAGACCCCCTTAATGAGTGCAGATTTTGATGCGGTCGATAAACTCTGGTATAGCATGCGTGAAGAATGTTTTGGTCAATTTTCATCAAAATCATGTGTGTAGTTTCGGGAAAGTGAGCAAATACGTATTTTTTTGTGTGCGTTGGGGGTGGGGGGGGAGGTCTAAAACATACATGTAGACCCCTTTAATGAGTGCAAATTTTGATGTGGTCAAGTTCATCAAAATTGTGTGTGTAGTTTCAGAGGAGACCGTAAATACCTATTTTGGGGGGTGGGGTTAACCCCTTAATTAGCACAGATTTTGATGCGGTCGACAAATTTTGGTACATCACTTGGGATGAAGGTTGTGGTCAAGTTTCATTAAAATTGCTTGTGTAGTTTTGGCGAAGAGAGCATATACCTATTTTGGGGGTTCAACCCGCCGCCCACCCCTCCCCCGAAGACCCCTCAAAGAGTGCAGATTTTAATGTGGTCATTACACTTTGGTACATTATGGGTGATGAAGGTCATGGTTAAGTTTAATCAAAATCATGTGTAGTTTTGGAGAAGAGAGCAAATACCTATTTTGAGGGGGTAAAACTTCACGCCCTTCCCCATAGACCCCTTTAATGAGTGCAGATTTTGATGTGGTCGACAAACTTTGGTACATCACTTGGGATGAAGGTTGTGGTCAAGTTTCATCGACATTGTTTGTGTAGTTTTGGAGAAGGGAGCATATTCTTATTTTGTCGGGTTCAAGCGCCCGCCCGCCACCCCATAGACCCCATAATGAGTGCAGATTTTGATGCAGTTGATACTCTTTGGTACATTATAGGTGATGAAGGTTGTGGTCACGTTTAATCAAAATTGTGTGTAGTTTTGGAGAAGAGAGCAAATACCAAATTTTTTTTGAAGGGTGGGGGTCAAAAAAAACCTCACAGACCCGTTTATTGGCCTGGTGCATTATCCAGCAACAGCAAGTCCTTGTTGTCCAGATTTTGGCACTCATAATATTTTATGACAAATAGAGAGAGGTTGGCTAAGATCCAATTTTAAATATGGCCTTCGTCACCCAGGCTTTCATGTTGGATTGCCACAAGGCAGGAAGACTGGTCTTGATGTGCCCTTTTAGTGCTCTTGGGTTTTCAGAATGGTACACAAGAAGAGGTTTGATCTTGCAGTTCCTGTAAGCATTGCCTCCAAGGAGAAGGGTAAGGCAGTCTTTTGCGGCATTAAAACCAGAAGCAGTCGTCTCTTCTTTTGAGATGTAGATCCACGACGGCATCCACTTCCAGAACAGCCCTATTTCCTCCCACAGTAAATACCTTCTTGGGTGAGTAGCATCCTTCCTCGATGACATTCTTGAGCTGCTCTGGAAGCAGTTCTGCTGCCATGATGTCCACACTCGCCGCCTCCCCAGAAAGGTCGATGGGATGGAGGTTTGACTGCTTCTTAAATTTCATGAACCACCCATGACTTGCCTTGAAGGGTCAGTCACTCTCATCACTTTTGCACTCCTTCAGGTCATTCCACAAAGACTTGGCTTTCTCCAGAATCATTGGGAGACTCAGAGGCATGTTGCACAAAACTTGGTTTTCGATCCACACCATCAAGAGTTTCTCCAACTTCTCTATTTTTGCGTCCCCTGTCTTGGTGATGCTGAGAGAAACTCTTGAAAATGAAGTCACTGCACTTGCCTTGATCTTTGTAGTGCTTAGCATAATTAGCCCATCCCCTGTGCAGCAAAAGACAGGGTTTTGCAATCACTTCTGTGTGTCTGTCCAGCCCGTAGATACTTTTTTTAAACTATTTGAGCTTTTGTCATCAAATTTTCAACAAAGCTTTATTATGAGAATATGGAGAAGACAAATTAATAATTTTAATAATGTTATTAAAATAATTTTCATTATTATTATTGTTATTCTCTGACCCCTTTTTGGCCTTTTTATTTTTTATTATTATTATTATGATGTTTTAAAAATTATTTTGGCTCTATTTTGGGGGGGGGGCTCTATATTTTAAACATTTTTTTCTCACCAACCATAAGTCCAAATGACACAAATTTCAGGGTATGAGCAACTCCCCATGGAGAATATTTTAATGATAATTGTGACGTCAGAGGTCATTTGGTATGTCAGCAATCTTGGATTAAATGCAAAAAATTTAATTATATCTCTGAAACCGCTGATCGGAAAAAATTGAGACTTCACATATCTTATTCTACTCCCAATGGGGAATAAATGATTGTAAGGATGACATCATCGGTGAAGTGTAAACCAGTCATAAATGTTTCAATCAAAATCCTCGTTTACCATTAAGTTTATGTGTGTTTGTCCAGGCCATAACATTTTTACCAATTGAGCTTTTGTCATCAAATCTTCAACAAACCTTTATTATAAGATTGTGGGGAAGACAAGTGAATAAAATGTACAATTTTTTTAAACTGTCGTTTTCGTCAAGTTTAGTTTGAGAATAAAGTGGACGTGAATAGGCTTTGCATTTTGAGATGCTTTATAGTTGTTCTTGCGGTAAATATTGGTGGCCAAGGGCATGTGCGACATCCACAAGATTCTCCCCACACTCCACGCGTTTCACCACGTCTATTGTCACCTGCAAAGTGATCGATTTTCATGATTTTTTTGGGCTGGAGTATCTGCTTCATGAGTTGCCTGGCGTTTTCCAGTCATGAAAGGGTTAGCTTTTGAAGAACATGGTCACACGAACAAACACGTTTTTAATGAACATGGTTAAATGAAGGAACGAGACTCGACTTTCAACAAACACGATCACACTGTGCTGGTCTGGTAAAAAAAATAGATATCTGATGAAGGACTGATGTGAGAAGGAATGAAGGGGGAGGGACACGAACAAACACCGTTTAATGAATGAATGGAAAGAGTCAGTGGGCTTATACATTACAGTACTGGATAGTTAGATAGTATACATGTGCCACACAACTGCTTATGTGAAGCGCTGAGTGAGTGAGTACCCCATTCGGCTGTACGCTCCGCTCTTTTGTCATGCCATCGAGAAGAAAGCGTGAATGCGAAAATGATGACACGTTCACCGAAAATTGATGTAAGTTCTAAAAAAGCAATAATGTGAAAAAGTGTTGGTCGATTGAACATATAAAGAGGATCAATTGAATATTATTCAGTCTCATCTGTTATTCTGTCTGTATGCATGTATGTATGTATGTATGTATGTATGTATGTACAGTATGTATGTCAATCGCATTCCGGTCACAATTACACACCGATCGTCACAAAACATAATCACCTGGGAGATGTAGGCAATAGCTAGATTGCTTTTGAGGTGAAAAGGTCAATGACACATCAAATCATCAGTATTTATCGTATTGACATTAAATTTGAACAGGGTTTGCATATTGGGTCACTGAAGCCCATTGTTTTTTGAGGTCAAAAGTCAAGGTCACTTTACCACTTACAAAGCTTTTGTCCGTAGCCTGATGGAGTACTGCTCTCCCCTCTGGGCTGGTGCTCCTGCCTCCCACCTTTCTCGCGCTTCACGCTGTCGAAACCAGGGCATTAGGATCATCGGCATCTCCCGCAATGAAGCTGAGTCTTTGGGCCTCTCACTCAATCACCGCAGGTTGGTCGTGGTCTTTCTGTCTTCTACCGTCTCCTCTCCAGCCTTGCCCCCCCTGCTCTCTCTGCCATTTGTCCCACCACATTTCCACAGGGCGCTCAAGGTCCGCCAACAACCCCTTCTGGGAAAACTACCAAAATCACGAACCACTGCTCACCTTCACTCCTTCATTCCTCTTTTTCCCGCCTTTGGAATAAACTCCCTCACTCTATTCTTTCCCATTCTTCCTCCAGGCTTTCAAAACAGCTGTTCCCCACCACCTCTTATCATCCCCCATCCAAATCCTCGATCTTTTCTACGCCCGATAATCCACCCAAGCCCACTTCCTTCAATTCCCCTGCTTTCCTTCCTGAAAGTCCCTGTAATGTCCATCTTCTCTTCCCATGTTCCCCGTCCCATCCCCATCCCTCTCCCTTCCACAGATCACCTAATGTGTATGTTCCCACTGTTTTGTCCTTCCACTCCGCCCCTCTTGTTCATGCCCCCTTGCTGTGCGTTGTGTGTTAGCTCTCATACGAGCCTCGACATGGTATACAAAAAAAAAAAAAATAATAAAAAAAAATAAGGTCACATAAAATAGTCTTTACGGGGCATTACTAGTTGCCAAAATAAGTTGAAATCCTTTGTAGTTTTAACTTCAGTAAATGAACAATCAGCCTGACAGTCTCTGGCAATGTTACACTTGGCAGTTTCCCAGCACAGAATAAAATGTGCTTGATAAGCAGCTCGACTATTTGGCCTCAGTGTTTTCACACAGCAAGAGCCAAACATGAAGGTTTGCAGAAAAACAATTAAGGAAGTAGGTCATGCTGCACGGAGTATACATTTCTTAGATCTTCTATCAGGTCACTGAATTCAATAAAGTATTGTTGAGTTCAACTTATGCCAAACAGTAAAAATAGGCCAAGGAAATCAATATAGGCCAAATTTCTAAAATTGTCAATTTTCATCCGATTGACATAAAATTTTACATATTTGGTCATTTAATTCAACCACCAATTTTTTTGAGGTCAAATTTGTTTGATGGACTTTGTAAGTATCATGCTATGCACAACATCTTTCTTGTTACTTGCGAAAATCGAAGTATATTGGTTGGCCATGCGCATTATTCTGTCTGTCTGTCTATCTGTCTGTCTGTCTGTATATCAAATCACCGACAGGTCACAATTTCAAACCGATCTTCACAAAACTTCAACACCTGGTAGATGAACAAATATGCAACTGGCTGGGGCTGACGCAACACACACTATGACCAGTAAGCTGCGACTCATTTTGCTCACCTCTGAAGGATGACAGGCTGAGTAAACCCACCTGGTGTTATTTTAACGCCACGGCAGGGGCTTGAACTAAAGACCCTAGGATCTTAAGCTCGCCACCTTAATCATTGAGCCAACACCAGGCCCTGTTTTGGTGATGATGTATACACTTGGACCTTCCTATAGACCCTGCATATGGTGATATTACCATGCAAAAAGGAAAGAAATACAAGTCCCACAAGCTTGACAGTCATACCAATTTCATTATAGAATGATCCATGTCTTGTTAGCCACATGTTTAATTTTTGACCACATCAAAATTTCTTCCAATGCTATATTGCTATAATCAAAATAAAGACCAATTACTGCACCGTAGTCCCAAGAAGGAAGCCATATGTAACAATACACACACACACACACACACACACACACACGCGCATTATTGTTTTTAATCACAACACAAACCCCCTTCATGAACATAAGAACTGATGAGAGATATAATAAATTGACAAGAGAAAGTTACTGACAAGCAAGATGTAACGTGACATGTGGTAGGTTAATGGCAGTTTAACCTCTGCAACTCACCTTCTGAACTTTCGCCTTATGTTGTTCCACTCTTCAATGAGCCTCAACACCTGCTGTTAAAATAATGGTTCATCTAAGTTTATCAAGAGTCCGATTATATGAAGAAAAAAAAACATTACACAAATCTTTATTATTATGATGCTACATTTGATTAACAATTCCGTTTTTAGAAAAAAATTTAACACAATAATACGGACAGTGAAGTGCTGAGAAATTTTAATTTTTTTTTTTAAATCAAAATCAAATTAGACCATGCAAACAAATAAAGTAAAACTCTTGATTGTGGCCAGTTTAAATTGATTATTGGCATGATAAATATGAATATAAGTCAAACGTTTTTTTTTTAAATATAAACAGGTGTTGAGGCTCATGGATGAGTTGAACAGCAGCCAGCAACGGTGAAACAACGAGAAAGTTGGACAAGGTCTCAGAGTGTAGAAAAACTCAGAAGTATAAATGCTGGAGACAATGGATGGCATTGAGGAGCACACTTGAAGACTGAGATAGAAGAGCACTCACCAACAAGCTCAAGAAGATTATTCCTCAAGTGAAAGAAGAGAGGGGCAAATTAAAGGAGTTCAGCATTAAGGTGAAACATCAGGAGGATAACAAGGTAAGGGTTTCTCAAATAGTATATGAAGCCTGATGTTGGCTCAATAATTAAGGTGGTTGCTGAAGATATTAGGGTCTTTAGTTCGAACCCCTGTCATGTCATGCTGCTCAATAACACCAGGTGGGTTGACTCAGCCTGTCATCCGCCTGAGATCATCAAAATTAGTACCAGCTTACTAGAAACAGGGATGCACTGCATCAGTGGCAAAGCCATGCTCCCAGCAATGATACAACCAGCAGCCGTAGGGTGCAAGTGAAATAATAATATAGTGTATGCAACCTCGATGGGCAGTGGTTGTATCATTTGTATGGAGATGTAAGATGATGGGAGGAGAAGCACCAGAATCATTTCAATTAAAAACTAGAAGGGCACTCGGTGGAGCACATACCTCTGCCACATAATGCCTGATCCATGAGAACATATCGAGCCCAATACATTTTTGAAATATCATTCAAAAAATCACTACGGTATATCGTTTTTGGCCCTATCTCTCAATAGTGAAGAATCACTTAAAAAATTAAATAATTCCCGTATCCAGATCTGAAATCCGATCTTCACCAAAATCGAACCAATTAGTCCTTTTCAAACACCCAACCTGTCCAGCAAGTTTCATCCGAATCCGTCATTAACTTTTTGAGATATCGTGCAATATCCTTTTTAGCCCCATCTCTCAATGGTGAAGAATCAGTTAACAATTAAAAAATTATTCTATCCACATCTAGATTCGGATCATCACCAAAATTGAATCACTTCTTCCTAGTGGCTCTCCCAACATGTCCACCAAGTTTCGTGTGATTCTATGTATAACATTTTGAGATTTTGTGCTATATATCGTTTTTGGCCCAATCCTTAACTCTCAATCCAGATATGGATAACTTCTCAGATCCAGATATGGGTTTGGATCTTCCCCAAAATTTAGCGTTGCCGTCCTTGGCCAGTCACCTCCACAACCCAAAAAAATTCGAAACGATTCCTTGAAAACTGGCCAAAAATCGAATGACAAACAGACGGACAAACACTACAGACCAACAAACTTGGCAAAAAACAATTTTCGCCAAGTAACAAACAGACATAGAGGGGTGAAAACATAACCTCCTTCACCTTCGGTGACAAAGGTAAAAAGTACTTGAGCAGTGCATGGTCTGGGTCCCAATTCTTCAGGCCTTGGAGAAAATGGGTACTTTTTTTTTCAGCACAAGGGAATTTTTTCGGACTCAAAGCTGTTGCCATGTTCAGTACACCAAATCAAAAGCTCCCTATATATTTTCTCCAGTGAGTTGTGTTCATGATAATAATGAAAAAGAATGATAAATTAGCTAATCATGAAAAATTAGCTTCCAAAAATAATACTGTACTAATCTTTTATCGGCCCTGTGAACGTCTTTTTTGACGTGTCTTCTATGCGCAGGATTTTACTTCAATATGGTACGGTGAGCTAGGTATGCTTTCCCAATGTCCTCGATGTGCTTCAATAGCAGAACTGCAACAGCGGGTGTAATCCAGGCTACAAGCGCTGCCAACCCTTGCTATGTCCCTGCTGTGGCTGGAACTCAATGCATCGAGAATACTCATCGCTTGACACTTTGGACTTCACTCTTGTAGATTTAAAGTTTCAATTTGTTTTTCAAATGTTCTTTTTCTGATTCACCCTTCATCGCGCCTGCCTCATTCTCTCCATTAGAACCACCAACTCTCTGCCTCCTAATTATCATGGATCCAAGGATGTGTTCACATAATTATTTGGTTTAGCTACTCTGCCCGGTTTGTTGTTTGATTGGCATGGATTAATTAAATTTCCTTGATTAAGATGATTAATCGGGGGAAAAAGTGATCTTTGCACGTGACAATGCAGGTTTTGTGGGATCAAGTGGTGTTGTGGCTGTACATTGTGGATGAGTTTCCCTCACATTTTTTCTTCTTGCTTAATTATCCCATCTGAATTTCGATTAAAGCCGAACTGCATGCACAGCACTTGCTAATGAATTGTAGTGTACCCAGTGCAGCAAATACAGTCGTGATAAGTTCTTGGAAAATGAGAAAAAGCAAAAAACTGCTCCTTGCTTTTATAAACTTATTCCAGACTCGTGTCATGTAAACGAGTTGTTTGTCAACGAACAATATTTATAGAGTGTCCCATTTAAATGTGAAATACATTAGCCACTCTCCCAAAGGAAGGGATTTAAATTCTGTGGTGTCTGTCATGGAAGCATTTATCTCAGCATCGTTCATCTACTCCGAATTCATGACAGTAAGAAGAGTCAACTCGTATAATCAGCAACCCATCAGGCTAGAAAACATTAATGTGGATATCGTAGCATCCCATAGGACTACTTTTGTCTCAAATACACAAGGATGTCTTCAATACACACACATTTGTGCAAATATAATTGACAGCTGGTTTAGCACTTTTACATCGTAATATTGTTAACTCTGTCATGTAATACCCTGTTTTCTAATTCTGTTTTTTTGTTTGTTTGTTTGTTTTTAACTTGGAACCCATTCCACGTTAAACTGAATCATGCACCCAGATTTAACACCTCAAAAACCAAGAATAACCCCAGAGATTCCAGAAGGTATTGTCATCGTGCACCGCCCGTCCATCTGCCCGTATCCTTTTTCGACTTCTCAGGCCAAACCGCTGGGCCAATCCAGCTGAAATTTGGCACCAAGGTTCCTCTCCTGAGGTTCCAGCAAGGTTCCTCACAGGAATTGCAAAGCTCATTCCAGTCACATGATTTTAAGGAGGTCAAAATGGCTGACTTAGTAAATTTCTTCCAAAATCTTCTCCTCTAGACCCACCAGTCAGAATGCTACCTAATTTGGGTTAAAACATGAGGGTAGTGTCCTGATGTTAAATTGTGGAGGCCATGCTGATCACATGACTGGAAGTGTGTCAAAATGGTAGTCACATAAATTCCTTCCAAAATCTTCTTCTCGAGCTAGACCCACCAATCAGAATGCTACCAAATTTGGGTTGTAACATTAGGCTGAGGTAGGGATGTTAACTATATTGCAGAAGCCATGCTGCTCACTTGACTGAGAGTGTGTCAAAATGGCCAACTTGGTCAACTTTTGGGAAAAATCAACATTAATTCCTTTTAAAATCTTCTTCTCCAGAACCACCAGTCAGAATGCTACCAAATTTGGGTTACAACATTAGGACAGGATCATGATGTAAAATTGTGGAGGTCATGGCGATCACATGAAAATGGTGGACTTAGTAAATGTTTGGGAAAATGGCATAAATTCTTTCAAAAACCTTCATCTCCAGACCCACCAGTCAGAATGGTACCAAATTTGGGTTAAAACATTAGGCCAGGGTCCAGATAAGCTGCTGGTCCAGTGGTCCTACTTTTTTACATCCTTCGGATAAGTGCGCAATTATTATTTTTTTTTTACTCTGTCTGCCTCCTATCGATGTTTGTTAAACTGAAATAAAATAAAGATTTTAAAGGTCGTACAAAAAATAAATTCTGGAAGTTTACCGCTAGTGTATCTTACACCACCTTATTTAACACGTCACATTCGTTATTTGTGCCTGTTTGTTTGTTTCCTTTATGATGTCCATAAAAACAGTAACTTTCCTGTTTGGAATGATTTTCAATTTTATTTGACTGCCAAACTTGGTCATTCTATAGCTGCCAATATTATCGAGCTATTCTGTTGGTTGAGCAGAGAAAGGAAGTACATCGCAAGAGTAAGGAGGCACAGAGAGCTCAAGATACTCTATTTGAGAGAAAGAAGGGACTTTCACGGTTTAGGCGATCTCTATTCAAATCAACATCAGCCATGGCCAAGAAGAAGAAACAGCACCCACAACCATCACATATTCCCATGGGTATCCCTAGCATGTATGCAGAATTTGAGAGACAGATGCCAAGCAGTTTTTGATCTATTGGTCTGTGGGCATTCAGAGTAAAATCAAACATTCATATCCAAAACAACAAGTCATAATACATCATTCAAATCTAAAATTGTATGTCATTTTAAAAGAATGTACAGAATGGAAGAAATTTGCTATCTATACATAATGGGAACATGCATGCAGATGCTAAATAAATAGGACCCCTAGTTTTAAAGCTAAGAATAGACACCACAATTTATTAGATACCCTACAATAACATGCCAGTTTGCATGATGCTGTATATGTTTTGGTACAAACAAAACAGGGACTTCTCAAAACAAACATTATGGAGAGAGGGGTGCAGTTTGGCACCACGCTTACCATTCAAACGCAATTTGTAAAGTTTAGTTACAATGTACAAGATAACACAAACAGCATTTATTTTAACTGGTTCACTTACTGTCAACGAGAAAGGATAGAAGAGGAAATAATTTGGGACTTCATCTGAATCTGCACAATTTACATGATCCTTACCAACACCACTGAGCAATTATAAGTTTATTTTGTCAAAGGCAGTTGTTTCTTTTGGCAAAGGCACTTGTTCAAGGTGAGGACTTCAAATGCTGCTAAAGTCTCAAAATATTCCACAAAATTGCCCAAAATACTGTGCTGCAAACAAGGTTGAGCTCTGCAATCTCTCCACGTGATACTAATTGAATTGAATTTTGGTTCCACAAGTATTGTCGGTGATCCAATGATGTTTTTCATGTGTTAACAAATGAAGACAAAGGGAACAAACATACCCTGATTGATGCAAACTGCAAGCTTGATTGAAGTAAGCAACGTGGTTGGTCACTTTAAAAATATATAAAAAAAAGCTTATCTCTATATAGAGAACTAACTGGATATCCGTCTTCGACAGATTGGAGATTGGAGGCTTTGTTACTCACTGATTGAATCAGGCTTATTTTATGCGAGAACATCTGGGTATATTACATTCCTGGTTTGTCCTGCATCATATGCATATATTAACAAACTCGTTCCAGTCCCAACTCTGGAGCATCTGACATAAAGCTGGCCACGTGAAACACATGGTTGGGCTAGAGAGAGTCCTGCTTGGTGCAACGTTTTTCCTTGTGTCTTGTTTATTGACGTGGTGAATGACAGAGATACCGGGAATTGGAGCCACTTACATTTCAATGAACAGTCACTGGGAGTGAGTGGTATTTGGAGAATCAACACATTCTTTCCTGAGAACGCTCCGATGGAGATCGTAGCTTCTATGAGATTTTTCATCAGCTGCCGCATGACCAACTGCTTTCTGTTGCACCATTTTGAGGAATCCAGATTGCGAAGAAGCATGATTGGTGTCCCGATTTTATATTTCAGCTCACGAGGTGGCATGTGCAGAGGATGTAGCAAGTTCAGAAACTCGACAAGGTAGTGAACAATTTGATCCATGTCTGGATCAGTGTCAATTGATTTATAGGTGACTTCTTCACTGGGCACACTTTCCAAATGTCCCAGTAGTCCTTGATTCAGTGTATGAACGACATCGTTTCGTGGGAGGGTATTGCTCGTTGTGACAACAAATCAGTCTCAATAACTTTGTGGAAAATATGGGCAATACCCCTAGATGCTCACCTGGTAGAATAATGATACTGAGGAGGAAGTCAACGTGGGACACAATGAGCAAAATGTACCTGTAGGCGATAAAGACAGAATAACAAAATCGACTGACCAATATACTTGAAAAATCTTACCAACATCTTACTAACCAAAATCATCTTACCAAACATCTTACCAACAACAAAACTTGAAAAATGAAAGATTTTTCAAGTAACAAATAGACAGACAAACAAAGAAGAAGACATCCTGCAGAGAACGATCCTTGCAAAGTCCATTAAAAAAAAATTGTCCTCAAAAATAATTGGTGGTTGAATTCAATGACCAAATATGCGACTCCTCTTCAAATATCAAGTCAATCGGATGAAAATTGACAATTTCAGAAATTCGGCCTACATTGACCTTTTGGCCTATGTTGACCTCAACAGCACAATATATTGACCTGGTGTTATTTCAATGGAACAATAGGAGCCTGAACTCAAGACCAAAAGATCTTCAGCCAGCCACCTTAAACATTAAGCCAACTCAAGGCTTCAGCAAATAATGTGTCTCGATATTCCAAAGGATCGTGCTTCCAGCGACTACATGTTTGATACTTCCAGCAACTTCATGTATAATACTTTCCGTGACTACATCGGTGCAAAAAACTGTGTTCTGTTTACTGGAGTTTTCTCATTTTATTCTACTTTATTAAATCATAATCACAGCACAGTATTATGATAATTCATTTAATTTGATAACATTTCGTAAAAGTTTTGCAGAAAAGGAAAGGTCGAACTAATTTTGGTGTTGAATTGGCAAGATTTAAAATAACAGAATATTTGATCGACTTGTCTGCCCTCATTATGATGTTTGATTGTTGATGTGTTTTTGCAAAGATAAAATTGCATTCTGATTCTCTGATGCTGTTATGTTCAACAAATTTTCACATTCACCAATTTCACATTCACATCCATACGGTGGATCTATAGCCAACAAAATCGAATGTTTCAGAGATATGTGCATGTCAACATGTGGAATAAATATCCTGAAATGAATGGTGGCCATTTTGAAATCTAAGATGGCCACAACTGGAGCAGTGAAATAAAGGGTAAACACTGGTTTTCTGTGTCAGTGCATCATACTGTAGACTTGAAGAAAATGTCTGGGTTTTCAAATCTCCACAATTAATGAATGAAGCATTTGCTTTTCTAGCACATCGTGAATAATAATATTATTTCCCTAACAAGGAACTTCGGTGCAGATGGAACTTTTGAACTCACGAACTAAGGCCCATCAGAACCTGCCTGCTCTAGTATTGCCAATTTGTGGTTCTTTGTCCATGCTCTATCCTTATAATTGCTGAGTGTCAAGCCAAAGTCTGGGAGGCAGCACGTGTACCATTTTATAGTCTTTCGTATGACTAGGCCAGGTTTGAACTGATGTCCTCCCAGACTCAGAGCAGATGCTCTAACCATTACATCACCGAGTCTGGTTAATGACTCTGGACCATGACTAAAAGGTAATCATCGCCATACTGCACAGCCAATTGTTTGTAAATTTTCACTCGCTTTATGGTTATTGACCAGAAACTTCATAATTATTTGCTCTTCTACCATATTTGTTACAACCCAACTTGAATTTCAGTACAGGCATTGAAGCAAGAAACATGTGATTGATGGATTTTGTTAATATTAATAAATATTTCATTTAAATATATCGTGTGTTGTTAAAAGGAGGAGGGTGGGGGGCGATAGATAGATTGTGACAAGAATAGTATGGACCGTGTGAATCGAGAACGTTAGATTTACGCTTATATCAGGGAAACTGTCAGAGGTAAGTCGTCTTGTTAAACATGCACCGAGGAGGCAGTGAGCATCCTTTATAGAGCAGAATAGGGTAAGATTGTTGTGAAAAACCTCCTGTAACACGTGAGGTCATGGGAGGACAAAGGCACAAAGGAACACAGAGAGCACATCACGCTTGGAAAGGGCATTGCGTGGGCCATTTGAACAGAGGACTGTCGGCCCCGGCAATGAAGTGAGCTGTGGAACCTTGGATATGGCAGGATGGCCAAAAAGGCAGCGCCACCCACTGAAAGCGGACGAAGATTGAGAGGGAGTGGTCACGCTGAGGTCAGTCCCAGTGGTGGAAAGGGGCATATCAGCAGATGCATGTGGAAGTTGGAGTTTAGCTCAGGACATAGAGGTCAACACCTCACTCTCTCTGTTTCATCACCTCAAAGTGAAGGGACTTTTGTAGAGATGCAGATGCTGCATCCACCATCATCGCTCCTCAGCACCCTGCATCGCTTCCTGCCATCCTGCATGACATGAGCATATTCTGGCTACTGTTGTGGTGGACCACACAGGCCTGCCTATTCCGTGCCGATTGGTGGCTTCGGTGCCACTCACGGAATAATCCCGTGCCAGAGCTTCTCGACCCATCCCAAATGTTCCAGGCCTGGTACGGCCCTGCAGATGCTATTCCCCAAAAATGACACAAAAGGCAGATTACAAAGGATAGAACATAAAAAAGGTTTCAAGGAAGAAACTATTTCAGACACAAACAATGGGAGAAGAGATGACAGCCTTCTATACAAATATTGACACATATCGATTACAATTAATTTACCTCACTCTTACGCTAACCATGCACTATGGAAATAACTATTTCTAAGCCATACATTGTTAAGCCCTAGAAATTATTTTGACAATGCTATACATATGGATATTTCAGAGCCTAAATAGATCATCACCTTCATCTCTGATCTTATTCAAGTGGTGTCATCTATTGCCCATGTATGGTGCCATATTTCCTGTAAGAAGGGTTCCATTTTGTCAGCTAAATGTGTGCAGATCTGGTGTCACAAATTGGCTTTCCTAGCTAGCTGAGCATGACGATAACATCTGCTGTCAACTGCATCTTGGCAGAATCCCAATTTAAGAAGATTGAGCCACCCAATAAAAATATATTCACAGACATTGTAATCATGTGACATCATGTGATAGTGTTTTACATTTTATTGAATAGGCCTTTTTGCCCACAGCCAATAACAGCCTTGTTTATTTTAGCTTTGCAGCACACCCTTGGGGGAAAGTGTACAGGGTGATAGCTTGTCGACTTTGTTAACATAATATTTCGGTTATTCTTTTGCAATAAGGTTGGATGTTAGCGATGAAAGTGATGGAAATGACACAGCTATCACACCCCATGATATTGCCTCAAAATGCATAAAACTAATTAATTGATGCATTATTCTAGGGAATAAATTATCCATAACAAGAGCAAAAACAATTTGCTCTTGGTCAGTTCACTTGACATCTTTTACTAAATGGAGAGGGTGGTGGGGAATGAGTCTGAGGACTAGACACATTTTCCTAACCAGTGATGGGGGTGGGGGATAGTGGTAGGGAATTGATCTGTGCACAAGACCCGTTTTTCTTACCTTCTTGATAAAGCTTGTTAGAAATCAAAAGTACAACTTATTTTTTGAAAAGGAAAATTGAAAGAAAAATAATTAAGTTACGAATAGTTGGTAGACTTTGTTTTAGAGGGGAACATAAATCCTTGTTGTCTGTCTGTCTGTCTGTCTCTCTCTCTCTCTCTCTCTAATCTCTCGGAGAATTCCCTCTCATGGTCAAAGAACATCTCCGGTTCAAAGTATACTCACGGATGAAAAATCCAACTTTCCATTTCCTGAACCGAATTGTTGTCTCCAAACATTCAATCATGATGATTTATCTCTGGTTCTCATTCACCATCATTAAAAACGCTCTCTCTTTTCCATTTGTTCTGAATAAATATGCATACACGAACATTCTCAACACCCATAATCATAGTCAGAGTCCTCGGGTGATATCCTTTCTGAACAGTCTTTCCAAGAGCGTAAAGCCGTACCGACATGAGAGCTTCATCTGTCTGCATGCACATTGCATGTCTTGTTAACTTGTGTTCTTGCATGCACAGTGAGTTAACTCAAACACACTTTCTGGTATTAAAGGGAGGTCCATCCAATCAATTGATAAATTGCCGTTCTCCATGACCCACCCATTTCCATCTTCTTTGTGGCACATCAGGATGTTGAGCAAGCCAGCTCTTGCAGACAGCAGCTTGAAAGTTTGCCATTTGAATATGATTCTTCTAGGAGCCATTGTTTGAAGGCATTGATGGATGACTCAGCTTTAGTTTGCCACATCCTGAACAAATTACACGTGGATTCACTCATTTCACATGATCCTGGTGAGATAAACAGCAAACAAGTTCCTGCAACTACTCCATAACCACTAGACCCACACTGAATGAAGCAATCTGTGTATTGAATAGCTGGATGAATTTCCGCTTATTCATAGCAAGTTTCAGAACTGTCACTCTCCCCTTGCCATAGACAGCACTTAATCACATCCGCTGAAAGTTACACTCCGATGACCGCATCACTGACGGCTTCTCTAATCCACTCTCCCACTGCATTAAGATTGATTGTACAAAGATCCTGGATGGACGGTGAGTTAATTCTGATGTACACAACACACACGAAAAACATGATCTTTTTCAGGACTCATTATCACTATGTCAGCATTGTCCCTTGAGGTTTCCATTGACAGTGAAGGAAAATCTGAGGGTCTGCCTCCTCATGGCTCCAGCAATGTAGTTCATTCCAAGCCATCCTGCTCATGACAATCTTACTTAATTAAGAGCCATTCATCATCATGGGCGATGAAAACAGTAACATCTCCAAAAATATTTGGGTCACATTCTGTCGCACTTTCTTTACATTCCATCTCAGAAGTTGCCCTTTCTCGAAAAGTATAAAGTTGAGAAATAATAACCTTGCATCTTTCCTTACTGTCTCAATACATTTACATGTAAACAACACTGCTTGAAACATCAGCCTGTGGCTGTTGGTTGCATCGTTTTCTGGAAGCACAGCTGTGCCACTGAGGGTGCTCCTGTTACCAGTAGGCCAGGACTCATTTTGCCTTCCTCAGAAGAATGACAGGCTGAATCAACCCAACTGGTGTTGGTTCAATGGAACAACGGGGCTTGAACACAGAACCATAAGTTCTTAAGCCAGCCACCTTAACCATTAAGCCAACAACAGGATTTTTTGAAGCATTACACAAGGGTACACAAGGAACTTTAACACAGGAGGAGGCCAATCAGTCCATCATGCCTGCAATGCAACAACCTCAGTATAATCACCCATCCACACACAAGCTACCAGCAAGTCCTGCCAATATCTGTACACCTCTCCAGCTGCAATACATACAGGCACCTATCTGATTCCCATTTAAGCGTATCCAACCCTTTCTACTGTAATTACCGTTCATAGAAGGAAAATAAAATATGAAGACATTGGTGTAAAAGCAAATGGGAAAGCGGGTATGATGGTTGATGGAAAGGCAAGACAAATCATGATTGGTTCTTCATTAATATGAACATTAAGCATAAGCTGCTGATAAATCTTACACAGAAATTGGGGCAAGTTCATCTCGACTGTATTTGGTACCAGAAAATACAACCCGTCGCTCCGCTGATGACAATATTAAGGGGAGGAGAAAGAGGGAAGGAGGGGAAGGAGAAAGGAGGGAGGGAGAGAGGGCGAGGGGAGAGAGAGGGAAAGAGGAGGGAGGGGAGAGAGGAGGGAGGGGAGGAAGAGAGAGGAGCGAGGGGCGGGAGTGAGAAGGGAAAGAGGAGGAAGCGAGGGAGATGTCCATTGCAGGTGGAGAGGAGAGGGAGTTTTGGGAGGAGGTAGGTGTTAGAGGAGTGTGAGGGAAGGCAATGTGGGGAAAGGGAAGGGCAATAAACATGCCCAAACAGCAACATTTTCTTTTTTAACACGGGTTCTATATAAAACGGTGTGGGAGCATTTAAAATACACACGGTCTACCCGGCAAAAGCTTGCCTGCATACATGCATGCTAGCTGATGCAGTGACCTTTGCACCCTCCGGTCGGCTCACCCAAAATGTGTTTCATACATGCTACACTTGAGTCTTTAACAGTCCCTTACAGAGGGGGGATGGTGAGAGAACGAGAGAGAAGGGAGAGAGAGAAGGGAGAGAGAGAGAGAGAGAGAGAAGAGAGAGAGAGAGAGAGAGAGAGAGACAGAGACAGAGGACAGAGACAGAGACAGAGACAGAGACAGAGACAGAGAGAGAGGAGAGGGGGGAGAGAGAGAGAGAGAGAGAAGAGAGAGGAGAAGAAGGAGAGAGAGAAGAGAGAGAGAGAGAGAGAGAGAAGAGAGAGAGAGAGAGAGAGAAGAGACGAGAGAGAGAGAGAGACAAGAGAGAGACAGAGAGACAGAGAGAAGAGAGACAGAGACAGAGAGAGAGGAGAGAACAGAGAGACAGAGAGAGAGACAGAGAGACAGAGAGACAGAGACAGAGAGAGACAGAAGAACAGAAGAGACAGAGAGAGACAGAGAGAACAGAGAAGAGACAGAGAGAGGACAGAGAGAACAGAGAGAGAGAGAGAGAGAGAGCAGAGAGAAGAGACAGAGAGAGACAGAGACAGAGACAGAGAGAGGATCACACGTGCCTCAGACCGATCGCATGACTTCTGGTTTCTTGGTTTTCATTGGCAGGAATGATCTTCTGAATGGCAGAAAAGCTTTACCAGGTAAGGCATAATCCGTGGCTGATGCTCACCATTACAGCCAGGAGGTACGAATGGAATACAAACACATACACATCAAGTTAATAGGTTGTGATGAGGCAAAGGAATGATGGATCAATGATAAAACTCGACGAGGTATCAACATTGTAGAATTAAATTTGTGAGTTCAATGGTCATGAAAAGATTATTACACCATTAAGCACTTCAAATCATTAGGTACAAGGCTTAAAATACAATAAGAAAGCTCAAGCTTCACCAATGAAGTCAACATTTAATTGAAATAACTGAAATACAAGGCCCAGTCACACCTTGACGTTTTAGCCAGCAATGCAACATATCAAAATGTATGTAAAACCCTGCTTACGCTGAACTTTTGATGTTTTTTTTTTAAGATTCGACGTATTCATAACGAGTTGGTCGTATGCATAACATATTAGTATGACACAGAACGTTTCGTTGTCTATAGATACTTATACCAACGAATGATTAGCCTGTTGTCGGCGTTCACAACCTATGCCCAACGATAGTCTAACTTATGCATAGCGCGCTGCACGTATCGCCGACGATCACGTGGTAGCCTATTAAAAGGCTGCCGCACAATGATTCAAATCATAAACCGCGGAGAAAGAAGTGTCAACATCGCAGTCACACCTTGGCGATCTTGCAGCGTATGCCGACCTCTGAAAAGACGTCTAAAACCTGGCGCACGTCGAATACGGTATGGTAAATTTGGTATACGTGAATAGAACGCTAAAGTACGCTATCAACGTCGTAATAAGTGGAGTATGTCTTGAAATTTTAAACATGTTAAAAATTTTACAACGTACTTGCCGTATGCCTCCCACACGTTCCGCATTGCCGATGGAAAGTTGTACGCACGATGCGATCGTTGGCACACGTCGACAAAAATTACTTGTAAGTTACTCATAAGTCGAAACCCGTCAATGTAATGGTTAGCGTCAGTGTTCCAGACTCCCTGGTTTTTTTTATTTTTCTTCTTCTTCTGTATGACGGTGATGTTGACACTCGATTTCTAGTGCGTGTTATAATATAATATAATTAATAGGCTCGCCGCTCAAACGATTTAAATCATAACGCACTAAAATCGAAGTGTCAAGCATCACCGTCATACGAAGAAAAAAAAAAAACCAGGAGTCTGGACACTGACGCTAACCATTACTCGACGTGTTTCTACTTATGATTAACTTACAATTAACGTGTGTCGATGTGTGTCAACGATCGCGTAACGTGCCTACAACTTATGGCCAGCGTAGCGGAACTTGCGAGTCATACGCTGGCATAAGTCGTAAATTTCAAGCATGCTAAAATTTGAGGACAACCACAAAGTACAACGATGAAAGCTAGCGTACTACGACGTATGGCAGTGTTTTTCAGCGTGCTCTCAATGTTTCCAAAACTTACCCATAATGTATTCACGTGTGCCACGTTTTAGACAAGATTTTCAAAAATAGGCATAAGCTGGCTAAAACGTCAAGGTGTGACTGGGCCTTTAAGAAAAAAAAGTTGAGTCGGAAGAGGAATGTCACAAGACTTGTAATTTTTTTTCCACACTTAATCGTGCCAGCATCCCTCTGAGGCAGCGTGTGTGTGTGTGTGTGTGTGCGTCACTTCCGTTCTGGGTTTGGAGTGTCGGCAGGTTCTCTCAGGGGTCTCTCCCGACTTTCTCAAAGTAAGTCTCCGGTCGATTATTCTCCTGTTTAACTGCTTATTTTCTCACCGCATGACTGCTGGTTCCATACGTACTTTGTTTCTAAAATCATGCTATTTTGTGAGTATTCGTCGACCTTGTCTTACAGGGTCCCTTGAGGCCTACCTGTCCTTCCCCCTCAAGGTGTACGATCGTTTATATTTGTATTCTCTCCCTATTACCTTCAATTCCTATTTTCCCCACTTTCCCAACGCCCCCCATCCATCCCAACTCAACATTATTTCTTATCTTAAATTTATAGGAAAACAACAAACAAAAAAACTACCTTCCTCCCTGCATATCCACGAGTCCCGTCCCTCCTCTTCCTCTTCCTCCTCTTCTTCCTCCTCTTCTTCTTCCTCCTGCCAGCAAACCATCTTTCTTCTAGTTGAGCTGACCCACTCTCGCCATTACCTTCACAATTTCTTCCCACAACCTTGCCTTCCCGAATCTAACCAAATCTTCAAAAATCCATCAGCAATTAATAATTTTCCTTGTATCCTTTCAATCGAAACACCTCCTGTAACCACGTCTCTCTCTCCACCCTCTTCCTGATACTTTTCATCGACCCAGCAGCTTCACTGCATTTACTGTTCCAAATTCACCATACACCTCCACGATTTTACATCAACCTTCCCTTTACCCAATCTTACGCATTCCTTTTTAAAATAAATAAATAAATAAATTCACTTTTGAGGATACATCTCTCACAGCCATGTGCTTCTCCCGTAACTCACATGATCTGTTTACACCCCGTGCGTTACCGATCCAATTCACCATTCACCTCATATTTTCTTCTGCAACTTTTCCAGTATGTAATCTGATGAAAAGCTCTCTCAACAATAATAATAAAATAATAATAATAATAATAAAAAGAATCTCTTATAATGCTTCATCTTCCTCTTTCCACACGTGTGGTACCTGTTTACTGATCAATAATGCACTACTCTCTTCTATTTCCACAGACTTCTCTCAATTCGACTTTCTTCATACCTTGTCAAAAAAATCCAACTGTTACAAGGCGTTTTTCTCTCCATTCTCTAATGTCGCCTTCATTGCAGCCATAAGATGTCTTTAATCAACATTCTGACCTAAAAATTAAAAAAAACCCGTTGGCTCTGAGTGTTTGCCTTCCACAACCATCTTTTTTTTTCCATTCAGTGCCAATTCACCCCTCAACCTCCCCTCCAAGAGCAACCATCACACTCTTCTACATCCAAACCTCCCTCACCTTTCTCAAAACTTCCCCCTCACCTTTTCTCCCTTCAACTCTCCACTCACTCTGCTACCGCACCATTCACCCCCCTCCACTCTACCCTCTCAAAGTCCCCCCCCCTCTCATCCACAAAGATTTCCTCGCTTCCCGCTGCCCCTCTCACCTCCATTCTTCATCACTCCAACTCCTCAAATCCTCAACTGCCTTCTGTCCCCTCGCTCTTGCTCCCCCCCTCTTCTCCTGCACCAGAGACCTTTTCTCTTCCTCATTCCGGCCCTCCTCCCCTAGCTTTCTGCAATCCCCCCCATCTTTCAAACAACTCTCTTACCTTCCCCCATCCGCCCTTGTCCCTACCCTCCCTGTCCCATCTCCTCCCTCCCCTGCACTCCAAAGCCTCTCCCCTCCCTTTAATTAAACAGGTGGACGCTCAAAAGTCCAGGGCCTTCGCTCAACTGACACATCTTTCATGCAGGTTTCCAACTGGACAAACCAGACATAATCTCCCGAACAGAAACTTTCCTCCCTCAAGACGTCTCTGACTCCTAGTATCTCTCCCTGGTTACTCCCTCTTGGTTTGACAGACTGAGCCTCAATCGTAGTGGAGGAGTTTGCTCTCTTCATCAAAGACTCCATTCTTTCACTCTCCATGCACTGTCCTCACTCCCACACACCCAGGAATACCATCTGGCTACGGCTTCCCTCAACTCCCACCTCATGTTTTAAATATGTGTACTGTATCGTCCACACAAACGTGGATGACTCCATTTACACACCTCACTACCGAAACAATGAACAACTTCTATTTTCGAATTCAAACTCTCGGCTCCTCAATAATGTTGCGTGACGTCCAATTGGTCATCAATGCAGTTAGGGCGAGTGTGGTGTATCTCATCTCACCTCATGGCACTTCACAAAAGGACTTTTGCGACTCATTGGGCTCACTCAATCAGGTCACTTCCTGACCGGATCTCAACCAAAGGACCCAACCTTCTGGAATCTGATTGACAAAATTTCCCTGAAAATATCTGCTGTTCTCCCTCCGCTCGCAATTCGGTTTCTTCTACCACGTACTTGTCAAAGTGGACAGTCTCTCTGGCTGTACAGAGAACCACCTCAGCGCTCATCGAAGTCTGGGCATTTCAACTCAGGCCGACTGGCAGGGTCCTCCAAGCAACCGATCAACACTCTAAGACTGGTCCCCGCACTACTTTCTCCAACAACTCATCCTGAATTCTTTCAAAGAACTTGCTCTCCCCTCATGCACAGATTTATTCCCCTCTCGTACTCAGTAGTCCTAGCCGTTCTCCCGCCCATGGTTCCACTGAAGCTTGTGGTAGGCAGTTGCCTGAAAACAACTTGACTTTGTCTCATGGGAAAGTCAAACCCAACTGAGCTTAATCTCAGTTCCTATAAGCTCAGAACAAGTGTGGCATCATCCCTCAGGAGAGCCAGAAACAACAATCTTTCTAATTCAAGACTGAACCTCAAACCCCTCTCCCCCTCCAAATCCTGATGGTGGAATAATCAAACTGTTTCTCTGGTTTTGTTCCCGCTCCATCCCCCTCCCTTCAACCTCAAATGGCCCAACAGTTCGATAACAGCACGTGAAAAGGCTGAATGCCTAAGATCGGTGTATGCATCGAAATCTGTGTCCCAAAAACGCCAATCGCTTTCAGTATCCCCACCCTTACCAGTCGCACACACTCTCCTAGACTCTGTGTCCTTTTCTTCTGACAAGGGAGAGCTTGCTGTCAACACCTCGACTCGATTGGGCAACCAGTCCGAAGGCATCACCCGACGTGTCCTAAAAATGCCTCCTCTGCTCTTGCCACCCTCTCTCTCGTCTATCCACCCTCTCATTTCTCCAAGGTCATCTGCCATCTGCTTGGAATGCAGCAAGACATCACTGCAACTGGCACAAAGGTACAAAACAGATCCCCTGCATACAGACCAGATTCAGCCTTCTCGCCAATCAAGCAGCAATGGTTATGGAATCCATCATCGCTTCAGACATTAATCCTCAATGCTTCTCCCCATGGCCTGATTTCCGATCATCAATTGATTTCAACCAGGTTACTCTACCCTGGATATGCTGCTACTGCTCTCCAAACATGGATGGAGGTCCTCAATGCTGGACATGAAATCCAGAGCCGTATTCCTTGACGATATCATCGTCTATTCGACAGGTTTGGCACCCTACCATACCACAAACTCTCTTCCTATTGGTATCCAAGGCCATCTGTCGCACTCAATGGTCACAGACTTCCTCTCTGTCACGTTAAACGTGGGGCCTAAAATAGAGTTTCTTTCATCCCCTTTTCTGCCAGGCGGAGTTCCTCAAGTCAGATTCTGGACCATTTTTCTTTCTGGTTTTCATCAATGATCTGCGCCCGACTCCTGGAAAACCTCTTTATCTCTTTGCTGATGACTCCACCCCTGTCGTCCATCTGTCATCCTCAGAAATGGCCAAGTAGCAGCTTCTTTCGCTCTCATGCAAAATCTGGGTAAAATCACAACGGTCAACACGGAACATGTCCTTTTCAATACTGAAAATCTCACACTCTTCATGATGTCTCTCCGAAAGGACAATTGGAACCCCTCCCCCCCTCTACTTTCTCAACAATCCTCTGGAAGCAATTTCCTTTTCTTTCAAGCTTCTGGTCTCTGTCTGCCTGATCTTTTCCTGGGAAGCGACATTTCAAAACCTGGCCGTCCAAAAGCCGTCGCCAACGTGGAATCCCTCCGTCGTGCAACAGTCCCTCCTCAGCCCAGCTTGAGGCTCCTGACCACATAACAAGTTTCATCCACCAGCCTGAAGGAGATATGCTCTCCCCTCTGGCTGCTGCTCCTGCCTCCCATCTTTCTCGGCTCATGCTGTGGAAACCAAGATTTCGGATCATTGGCATCTCCCAAGATGAGCTGAGTCTTTATAGAG
>CM068958.1:145759924-145775097 GCA_035128595.1 Eptatretus atami
GTTTGCAAAAAGGGAGAGTGTGGCTGCATAGACAATGGGTTGAAATGTACGCCGATGTGTAAATTACAAATTTGCGAAAACCAACGAAATGAGGAGGATGAACTAGAGATGACAGTTGATATTGAATCAGATTGCGATGATGATGATGATGATACGATTGAGAACTCAAAATAATGAGGTTACTTTCCAAGCCCTCAACATTACCTAAAGACATCTAAAATATAATTTCTGGAAGTTGATATTACTTTTTGTTCATTTTTACTACTTTGTTTTAGTAGAATAAGTTGTGCTAAAGACGATTTTGCAGCCTTTAAAATTTGTGACCTTTTGACCTCTGGTGACCTACATATGGACATAATTTGCATAATCTAGTGTTGAGTGTATATGGGTACCATAGACATACAATTTGAGTGGTAGATTATCAAATTTGCCCTATCCACTCCAAAGATACAGTCATTATGGTTTCCCCTACCCCCGAAACCCTGGATTTTAGGCATTTACAAGAAACGGTTCAAAATTAATTGCTCTGAAATAAAATTTTGCAAAAGCAACTCAATAATGTCCCCTTAGAATCATCTGAAGACCTCTAAAATATGCATTCCAAGTGTTTAAATCACCATTGGGTGATTTGTTACTTTATTCGAGCAACATGACTTGCCCTATGGTCAATTTTGGGCAACCCTAAAATTGGTGACCTTTTGACCTCTGGTGACCTACATAATGAAATATTTGCATAAACCTTGATTTAGATAGAGGGTACAAAGACAGACATTATGAGTGGTATATTGTTAAGATTGACCCATCCAGAGCGAAACTACAGTCATTTTAGTTTCCCCTACCCCCAAATTTGGTCTTCAAAATATAGCGGTAGGGTGATGTTTGAGAGGTTAAAAATACCAGAAAGCTGCCAATTTCACACTGCTATCACCTAAATTCCTCATCTGTAGGTCCTAGACTATCAAAAAAACATAGTGAGCCTTTGCCACCAGAGATGGTACCGATGGGTTAAATTTTCAGGTTTGGTCCATGGACTAAAAGTGTTCCTGCTGCCTGGCTCTGCCTACGTCTCGCCTCGACGGCCCGCCTACTGTACTGGTCCTCGCCGACATGACCTCGACCAAACCTCTTATCTGGTCCTGCTACTGCTCAACTCTCACCACTTTGGACTCCGCTCTCCTCCACTCAAGCTCCTGCTGCAGACACGATTACCACACATGTGGCTGTGGACCGAACTGCACAGCTTTTGTCAGGTGCTGCACCATGGAGCATATAGCACAATATCTCAAAAATATATTGGGCCTGATATGTTCTCGTGGATCAGGTATTACGTGGTGGAGGTATGCGTTCTACCGAGTGCCCTTCTAGTTTAGAACTGTGTTGTGCTTGCGGCTCGTGAAAAAAAAGAAAATCTCCACAAAAAGCGCCAATACACGGGGTAATTTTCCGCAAATGTAGGAGCATGTCGCAAATATCAAGCACGTTTAGGAACCCGTGAATGTTGGAACCGCGAATGTCGGGATCTGAGTGTATGTCAATCCTGCATTTGTTTCCAAATCTTATGTACCCAACCCCTCACTGCGCTCACCTACCCTTCCTGAAAGTACCCAACTGCACCGAAATGCTGTTTCTTTTCCAATTGAGAAGAAGGAGAGGTTTCTGGAAAACCTCGACTCCAACTCTGCTACAGGTTCAGACGGCGTCAGCACATGTGTCATAAAACCTGCTCTGCTGCTCTTGCTCATCCTCTTTCTGCTCTGTTCACCTGATCATTCTCTCTGGATCAGCTTCTGTCTGCCTGAAAGCTAGCCAACATCGCAGCAATACACTATTAGTTTGCTTCCAATTATAAGCAAGGTCATGGAATATATCATTGCAGTTGATATAAATCCTTTCTTTTCTCCAATGGACTGATCTCATAGCATCAGTTCAGTTTCCAACCTAGTCATTCTAAGTTGGACATGCTGTTTATACTCTCCCAACAACAGATGGAAGTTCTCAATCTCAAACATTCAATCGGTGGCAAATCTCAGGATTTATCTGCATTTTTTACAGTTTGGAACCTCACCTTGATCTCTCTCTGCCTATGGCATCTCAGCTCCCCTCGTGGATCATTGACTTCCTTCATGCCCATATTCACCATGTATCTCTAAACGGATTCCTCTCATCTCATCTCCCTGTCAAGTCTAGAATACCCCCAAGACAGTGTCATGGGCCCAATCTTGTTCTTCATCTTCATTGATAATCTTTATTATTTCCCTAGAAAATCTTGCTTATCTCTTTGCTGATGATTCCATGTTCTGCCACATCAATTCTCATCCTTCAGACAGGCAGGCAGTAGCCTATTCCCTCTCTTCAGACCTTGATAGAATCAGGAGCTCATTCAAAAGTTGGAATATGTCTTTCAACCACAAAAAATCCCACACACTCACCCTGTCTCTCTGTAAAGACCATCTGGGAAACCCTCCTATCGACTTCCTAAATAAACCACTTGAAGGGTTAAGTCACTCAAATGTTTGGGCATCACCATCAGTCATGATATTTCTTGAGCAGACCATATTTCCAAAATGGCCTCCAAAGCCGGCCGCAGACTGGGCATCCTTCATCATGCAATGTCTTTCCTTGGCCAATCTGAACTTTGACAACCTACAATGTCTTAATTCTCAGCTTGATGGAGTAATGCTCCTCCCTTTGGGCTGACACCCCTGCCTCACAACTTGCCTTTATTGATTCTGTGGAAGGCAAAGCCCTCAAAATCATTGGGCAATACTGCGGCGAAGCTGAGTGTCTAGGCCTGTTACTTTTGCATTGCAGACAGGTTGGTGGCCTGTCTGTAATCTCGCACCTCCTCGTTGTTCTTGCATCCTCTGTCATCCCTTGGCTCTGTCCCTCCCAGGTTTTTGTGGGGCACACATGGTCTGTCATTAACACTCTTCTTGTTAAACTCTCAAAATCCAGGCTTACTGTTTACCTCCACTCATTTGTTCCTCTTTTCTCTCGCCTGTGGTGTGGAATCAACTTCCCCAGTCTGTTCAGTCCCTTTCTTCCCTCCAGCTGGGCTTAAAGAGTGCTGTTCACCACTACTTCTGGTACTTCCCCCATCCATACTCATGGGTTCTTCGACCCCCAAATTACCCCATTCCCAAACACTCACTATTTCCAGGTTATTGAAAAAAAATTTCTCTCTCCCTACCTCTTTTTGCTTGTTCATTGTTGGTTGGTTTGTTCCTTTTCTGTTTCATCCCTTTCATTCAGCTTGTTAATATTAATTCAGCTTGTTAATATGCAGGTTAATATTACAGCATAAGGCTTCTTCACCCCCAGGTGTCCTTCTCCCCCTCTCCTTAATCTCGCTCTCCCTCTCACTACTCTGATGTTGGGGTTTCCCCCTTTCCATTTTGATCCATTCTGTTCTGCTCTCGCTCTTCATTGAGCCTCAATCATGTATACTAGTTGTACTTGCACACCAGATATGAAATAATCAATACTTCACAGTGCACAATCAATGGATAATATTTCAAAGGGATACATTTTTTCATAATTTCCATTAACCTCCACCACTTTGTTTAACTTTTTTTTAACTTTTATAGAAAGGTAGACACTGGCCTTGCATTAATCTCTGCAATGAAAGTTCATTGCCATCTCTACCGATCACTAACGATGTCACAATCCAAGTGACAACTTCTACAATGTAACTGAGCCTTGGGATAATTGGACAAAATTCTTCTCGCAAGGGTAACTCAGTTTCATTATATGTGAGAGCTCGAGTTATATCGAGCAAAAGTCTGCTTACTATTCTGCAAGAGTGCCACAATGCCACAGGGATACTTGGTGAAAAATAAAAACAGCAGTTAGTCTGCTTTCAGGAAAATAGGATGGCTGTCTTCAGCATAATACTCATTAGAAGTGCAACCAGGAGATAACTCTTCAGTAACATTCACTGCAGCAATACTGAACAGGATGGATAAACTTAAACACATAACAGGATTTTCTGTGCTGGCGCCTAAAATTACTTCCACAGAGGCAACCTAACACCATGAAATATTACAAACAGGTTTACACATTGAAAACTTCGCTTGAAAAAAGGACCTTTGATTAGAGCATAATGTGAAAAAGATAAATATATAAATAAATTAATATCCAGCCAGTACAGAGCACAATACTCTGTGTTAACTGTTCAGGCTCAGGATATATAATTATCATAAATATCTCATCATTGGATATACAGTACTTTGTTAAACAGGTAAATATAGTGCAGAGGTTTGAAGGAGTGGATGAGTTTATTGAATAAAAAGCCTTAATAGTATATTTCCCACTAACACGAATTGATTCTAAGATTTGTGAACATTCAGGGGATGGCTGCATTTTTCTTGATAAAGACAATAATAACTAGAAGGGCTCTTGGTAGGGCGCATACCTCCGCCATGTAATGCCTGATCCACGAGAACATATCGGGCCCAATTCATTTTTTAAATATCATGCTATACAGTACTACGTCGTTTTTGGCCCTATCTCTCAATGGGGAAGAATCACTTTAAAAATTAAATAATTCTCGTATCCAGATCCGGATTCGGATCTTCACCAAAATCGAACAATTCTTATTGTCACACACCCAACGTGTCCACCAAGTTTCATCCGAATCTGTCCACAGCTTTTTGATATATCGTGCTATATATTAGTTTAGCCCTATCTCTCAATGGTGAAGAATCACTTTTAAAAATTCTAGTAATAGGATCCAGACCCGGACCTTTACCAAAATCTAAGCAGTTCGTCCTTGTCACACCTGTCAACAAAATTTCATCCGGATCCGTCCACAACTTTTTGAGATATCCTGTACACAAAAACACAAACATATAGACAAAGACAGAAAGGGGTGAAAACATAATCTCCTTCACCTTCGGTGGCGGAAGTAACTAGAACTGCCACTTTATAACTGCTGGCAGTGATGACCGGGCACTAAGATGCCCGGCCTTGATACAACCCTGCTTTGATACAACACGGGATTGACGAGTTACAGACCGAGTGACATGAAGTGTTCAATCAATTTATTACGTATGCAGTTAGCCCTTTTTCCTGGGGACATTGTCGGTAGCAATTGAATTGTCGCTTAAATTACCTAAACGCGAATTAATAAATGTGCGGGAAATGTCACCATGAGTCCACAGTGTAAATGGGAACTCCCCTGAGTAATACAAAGCCCCCCCCCACATGTCTCTCTACCATGTGGGATTGATGAGTTATGGACCGAGTAACACGCCACATTCAATGTATTTGTTACGTAAGCAGTTAGCCCTTTTTCCTGAATAGATAGTCGGTATCAATTGAATTGATGTTTGAATAACCTGAACACAAAGTAATAAATGTTGAAACCATGGAAACAGAGGGTAAAGCAGGATTCCCCTGAGTCCAATGAGGCCCCACACGTTTCTCTATGACGCGGGATTCACAAGTTATGGACCGAGGAATAGGCGACGTTCCATTTATTATGTACACAGTTGACATGGATAGGTGGTCATACTTGTAAAGTTTCACCTTGATCTTTTCAACAGTTTCAGAGAAGAGATTTTTTTTCATTTTTTAAAAATTTTCAATCTAATGTGGCGGATGAACCACGTGACCTAGAACATCATAAATTTAAATTCTGCCTCTGATGGGGTAGTGAATCATGCTTGTTAAGTTTCGTTTTAATCAGAGAAGGTGTGTATTTCTATCCAAGATGGCCACCAAACCACTTGACTTGTGATGTCATTATTTTTACCCTATATACAGAAATGGGGTTACATGATAGTTCCAAAGTTTTGCTTTGATAGGATAAGTGGTTCCAGGGAAAACATTATTTAATATTTTTCTTCAATCCAATATGGATGCCAATCCATGTGACCAAGCAATTATTCATGAACAAACTTATATCTCCTAGTCTTGATGAATGTTTGTGAAGTTTCCCTTCAATCTTACCAGCCGTTCTGGAGAAGATATTTGGAGGTTTTGGGGTAAATTAAATATGGCCATCAAACTATGTGACCTGTCAATTAGAAATTAACAAACATGTAAAGGGATGTCATGGGAATGCGCATGTAAAGTTTTGCCTTAATCTGTTCAGCCTCAACTTAAGAGCTTGGTGTGATTTCATGCATTATATGATACGATTTTCCACAATCTACTGTCACAGACTAATTAAAGTATATCATCAAAATATTATTTCTGTTTTGAGGATCGGATATCATCCGGACTAAATAAGTGTTGAAATCTGGAATGAAATCTGATAATTTAAAGAAATAAACGAGTCATAACTAAGCCGACATACCAATTTCCTTTAAGTAAGCAAGACAATGTTCCCTCCTTCTCTATACACGCACAAGTATATGTGAAATTTTCAAAGCTTTAAACTTATCTCTTTCCACTGTTTGGAGAATTATTTTGAGTGAACAAAAAATTTAGGAACATGCCCAAATTAACCAGCTTCATTGAGCAAAATCATTTGATGCATTCACTGCTTGACCTCACGCCCTGTACCTCAAATGGACTGCCAATCCATAGCATCTGCCAGATCTGTATCTATATTTTTGGAGGTTTCGCGAGGTGCTCCACAGGGAATCAAAGCAAATCTGGTGTAAAACGGACATTAAAAAAAGTTATAATGTTTGCGTGGGCCCCGAACCGATGTACCATGTGACACACAGACGAGCAGGCAACATAGCGGATTTTCTGCAACGTTTATTTCATGTGAGATTGAACTTTGCGATGTTTCCAGGGTTGTTCTGAATCAAGCAGCAACTCTTTTGTAAATGAAGTCATTATTTGAACAAATTCATTATATTTCATTAACTGCTGCATGTGCGGTGAGGACCAGCTTTGAAGTTAAAGGAATCCGATATAGTATGCAGCCACAACCTGGCCAGCCATTCCTTATCAACCATTTGATAAGTGCTTAAGTGCTTAAGCCACCTGCTCAGCACCCATTCTCAAGAGCAGAACTGCACTTCATCATTCTGAACAAATCGTTCACTCACTGCCGACGCTTTTGCCATGCCACATCATTCAGAGCAAGTGAAACTTGCTCTGTCATTCTGAGCGAGTGCTTCGTGGTCCATCATCCTGAGTGAGTGGTTTGTGTTCCTTCATCCCGAGTGAGTGGTTCGTGCTCTGTCACACTGAGTGAGTGGTTCGTGCTCCATAACCCTGAGAAAGTGGTTCGTGCTTGCTCATCCCAAGAGAGTGCTTCTTGCTCCGTCATCCTGAGCGAATGCTTCGTGCTCCCTCGTGCTGAGCAAGTGCTTCATACTCGATCATCGTGAGTGAGTGCTTTGTGCTTCATCATCCTCAGCGAGTGCTTCGTACTCCGTCATCTCGAGGGAGTGGTCCGTGCTCCTTCATCCCGAGTGAGTGCTTCATGCTCTGTCATCACGGGCGAGTGCTTTTTCCTCCTTCCTCCTAAGCGAGTGCTTCATGCTCCGTCATCCCTAACTAGTGCTTTGTGTTCCATCATCCTGAGCGAGTGGTTAATGCTCCTTCATCCTGACTGGGTGGTTAGTTCTCCATCATCCTCAGTGAGTGGTTCGTGCTCTGTCATTCTTTCTGAGCAACTTGTGAAATAACACCCGATTTCTGAGCCGTTTGCTGGATAACGTATTTTCGAAATTACCGGGCCAAATTTTGTTTCCACCCGTCACACACAGCTGTTTATAAAGATTCATGCTTGTGAACATATCCCTGAAATGTCTATATAAATGCACAGTTGTTTTAAGGTGAAAAGTACTTAAGGTTTTTTGGGTGTATGTGGTATGTAATGTAGTCGGTAAATACACTGAATCCAACCTGCCGATTCCCGAAAAATTGCCGATATTGACCAAGCACAAGTATGTGTTTGTGCGTGTGTGTGTGTGTGTTGTTGCATAAAGCATATTCTCTCTGCTAACTCCCCTAACTCCCCTATCTCTCTCTCTCTCTCTCTCTCTCTCTCTCTCTCTCTCTCTCCCATCCTTGCTCCACCCCCTCCCAATACAGTGTAGCACCCTCCTCCCACACCTCTCTCACTCTCCCCTCTCCCTCTCTCTGTCTCTGTCGCTGGACATATCCAGATAGTGGTTATGTCTGGACCAGTTTGCTCCTGGACTGTGTCCAGGCAGTGTTTATGTCCAGACGGGAGTTTGTCTCCAGATGTTTCTGAGTGGTGTTTGTCTCCGGCCAGCTTGGCTCCGGATGCGTCTGGGCAGTGTTCGTCTCTGGACATCATTTTGTGTACATCTTCCTTGTTATTCTATGCAGAATAATTTTGATGAAACAGTGTGAATCGTAATTAACACTCCACCGTATGTCTTCCTTCTTTTCCTATCACCTCACACTGTCTTTCCTCCCCCCACCCCCACTTTGGTCCCCTTCCCTTCTTCGCTCCCCCAACCTCTTCGCTCCCCCACCCTCCTCCCTACTTTCCCCTCCATCTCTTTACTCTCCCCACTCTCCTCCACCCCAATTTCCCTCTTCCCACCACTGTTTCTCTCTTCCCCCTTTCGTATTCCCATCAGCGATGGGTGGTATTTTCTGGTGAAGATCGACAGTAAACATTTATTTACATATACAGATTTACACATGTGGGATGTGGACTCACCAGCGCTGTTTGGTCTTGCTCCTGTATGGCCTCTCCCTGGTCCAACTCCCAACACGTGAAATCGGAGAAAACATCACACAGTGAGTGTTGCCCATCAAGCATTGCTCTAGCATACCATGGCTTCAGGACTTTAGTTTCCCATCTGAATTTGCAAGCACAGGAAAACCATCTTCAAGAAAAAAACAGAACCCCGTCACGGAAGTGGGAAACGGCACGGCAATGGAAAGCGCAGTGAGAAGAAAGTGGCAGCACAGCACTCATCACGGTGGCTCAGTTATAAAAAGAAAAGATTGATTCAGAGAATCGTGAAAGTTGTAAATGAAGATATGGATTTTTTTCGGGATGTTTCACAAAATAACAAATCAAAAAAAGGAGGCGGCTTCAAAGAAGGAAGAAGGTGGCTTCAAAGAAGGAAGGAGGTGGGGACGATCAACTGATGTTTTTTATATGGCCTTATAGATGACCTGTGATTTGTATTTTAGATTGTATTTGGTTATATTATGGTCCCGTTCTTTGAAGTAGTTTATTACTGATTCTTCTGATGCCCAACGTACTCTAACCTCAGATAAACTTGATGGTTTTACCATGTGCAGCTCAGGCCATCTGTCCATGAAGTTGTAGAACCACTGCATGGCACTTGTCATCTTTCTGGCACTTCCCAAGGCGAACAGCGTAATCTGTAGCCATGGTCAATACCTCAGTCTTATGTAGCCATACCCTACTGCAGAAAGATCTTTAACATGTGCTACCAGCTTTGACTCTTCTCGCTGTGACAGAATATGTTCAGGACCACATCTGGTACAATCGACAGAAATTCTGCAATCAACTCTTAGGGTAGTCAGTGGTACTGCATACTGTCTAAGTGCTCTATAAACAGCAACACCATCTTCCTTTACTGCCTGGTGTGCTCTAATAAGCGCAGAAGGTGAGTATGAGTATCTTGGAGCCCGTTTCAAGGATGGGATAAGCTGAAAATACAAATAAAAATAACGGTTACATCATAATCAGGTTTATATAAATGTGGCACATTGGGGTTTCCATCGATTTTAAAATTTTGACAGAGTCGTGTCACTTTGTTCTGCTAATTTTAGTAACGGATCCTCACTCTCGACACACAAATGAGCGTGCTTGGTTACATGAAATGTCAGATGTAGGTATGTGAAATCAACGGAAATTACACGTACCCGCTTTGGCCCTTTTCAATGATCGGGCTTCGGAGGCAGTGCCAGCGGCATTGCGTGACTTTGAGCCCCCTAAGCTTGTAATAATTCTAGAGAACATTATACTTTAGGGTACTTCTACATATAGACGGTCCCCTGTGCCAGTGCGCATACACAGCCTGAGCCGGAGCCAGAGATGTTGTGGGCATTTCAACATGTTCAATACTTGTTTGATTATTGTCGTTTCACGCTAATAAAGTGGTCGAACAAATTGAACTCTGTTCTTATTTAAATTCCGCAATCTGGAGAAGCCATGATCAATTACGTAGAGGACATTCACCCCTTCAACCTCGTTATAAAAACAAATTCTGTGTGATAGCAGAAAGTTGGAAAATTTTTCGTTGGAAATTTAGCATCGTCAAAATCAACATCAATTTACTCGAAGATGAGTACGTTGTGTTTTAAAACTTATAGAGGTTGAATATATTTCTTCATATCTGTTAAATCTGGTGATCGTTGAATGATTCTCATTTTTTAGATCCTCGTGGAGGATCTCTAAGTCTTACTCACGTTGTTGTTCTTGTGGACGTTTTTGTTTCACAGCCTACAGTTTTAATCGAAACTTCCTGAAACTTGGTATATATATATATATATATAGATGTAAAAATACCCTGTGCAGACAGTAACCATCTCCGATTTTGAAAATTCCTCCAAGAAAAAAAAGTTATGACATCAAAATATCTCCACTAATGAAAATCGCCTAAAAAATTATCTCCGAAACTAGGCAAGCTTTTTGAATTCTCTTTGCGGGAATCGAACAGGGCATTAGCAGAGATGAATTACCGCACATATGATACATCACTATGACGTCATATCAATTTTTATGACGTCATTCCTATTTTTTGATATTTTATTGTTTCACAACCCAGAGTTTTCATCGGATCTTCGTGAAACTTGCCATGTATATGCAGAAAGCCCACGCGCAGGCAGTAACCATCTCCGATTTTGGAAATTCTTCCTGATAAAGGGTGAGAAAAAAAGTTGACATCATAATATCGCCGCTAATGGAAATCGCCTATACCATTATCTCCGAAACTAGGCAAGCTGTTTGAATTTTGTTTGCGGGAATCAAGCCGGGCATTTGCACAGATAATTTATCGCAAACCTGATACATCACAATGACGTCATATTCGTTTTTATGACGTCATCATTAAGAGGACGAGGATCTTAGCTCATTTGAGCTTGTTTTTTATGATCCGCAAAATGGAAGGTTAAAAAAAAAAATCACATCCAGAAATGGCGCATCTGATGAACAGCCCATATTATGTGGTACAATCTGCCTTCTGAAACCACCATAGTAATCGATGTTTTTCAAAAATATGGCAGTAGAATGGACGTTTACAAAGTTGTAATTGTTATTCATTGGTATTTTATTAAAATGACGCCTTTATAACGTGGATGAATGAGGGATAAAGGGTCAGAAGGTACATTCCAACAGTACGTAATTCCATCCATTGGGACATACTCTGTGCACAGCGTTGGTGCTGCTTGATCAGTTTCCTTGGCTATTGGGCGCAACCCTCGCCACTCCGACACAGGATACCAGCAAGCTGGCACTCATTTTGCCAACCTCAAAAGGATGACAGGCAGAGTCAACCCCACCTGGTATTTATTTAACATCCGAGTGGGATTAGAACTCAGGATCCGAGGATCCAAAGATCCAAAGCCCACCACCCTGACCATTAAGCAACCACCAAGCTCCAACGAGCAAAGACGCTGTCCTTAATTTTCGCACTTTTATGATTTACTCCCATAAAAGTCCGTCAAAAAGGATGGGTTGGAATTATTTTATTCAAAATATTCAAGGAGACTAAGATATGATATTTCGTCGCAAAAAAAACATTAAAAAAGTCTGAAGCCTCGGATTAGCGTCAGGTGTGCTGATATCGTCTTTATTTATTAGAGACCCTATGGACATAATTGACCACTCGTTTTATTCTGTGAGCATTACACATCATGTGCAGCAAATTTCACCTCCCTGCATCTTGTATTTTTTTTATTTCATTCTTTTTAATGCTTCTGTACACCGCCCTTGAAGCTCGGTTAAGCAAGTTACTGAATACAATTCCAACAGAAGATGTAATTACTCTTTTATGAAAAATGTTTTCCAAGTTGGGTAATTACGTAATTAATATACACAAAAATCATCGCATACACACACACACACACACAGACACACACACACACACACACACACACACACACACACACACACACACACACACACACACACCTCATCCATTTATAGCAGATAGGAATATTGTTTGTGATATTATTTCAACCGGTAGTTCAACTTTTAATTGACGAAACAACAACATTACATGTTATTTGAATGGCTTACCTTTTGACAGGGCACACAAAGGCTTAAAACTCATGCGACTGACTGTTTGACGACTTTTATGATGACTATGACTTTTAAAGTGATGTAAGTTTTTACGTCGTGGTACTTAAGAGCTTCATTTTGAGGAACGACTTGATGGGTTCAGATGTGTGATGAAAAATCCCTTTTGTCCTGAAAGAGTTGATTGTTTACAAGCTCTTACATAATCAAGCACGAATTAACCATCATTGAATTAGTCTTGATGGGCTTTCTGCCTTCTGTACTATATTTGTGAACTAAGTTTTGCAGAGGAGATGCTTTTCTTGAGAAGTTCAAACAGTGGATTTATTAATGAGAGTAATTGATATCGCTAATTAAAGTAATTACTATCCCAAATTAAAATGGCAATTGCATGATAATGAAGTACAAGTTAAGTGAGTAAAAAGTTTATCCCACGAGCTTTGTTCACTGAAAGTTTTTATTGAAATACTAGCAAAGACCACCCATCACTTCGCTGACGGTAATAATGAAGGGGGGAGGGAGAAAAAGAGGAGGGAAGAGAGAGAGAGGGTTGGGGCAGAGAGAGCGGGGAGAGTGAAGAGGTGGAGGGGAAAGGAGAGAGGAGGGAGAGGGAGCGAGTAGTGCGGGAGGGAAGACAGGAAGGGAAAGCAGACATGTGGTTGAGCTTTAATTTTGATTCATACTGTCTCATCAAAATGATTCTGCACAGAATAACAGTGAAGATGGGAATAAAATAATGTCTGAAATCCATATTCTATAAACAGCCCTTAGGCAAACACCGCCCGGACTCGTCCGAAGACGAACACCGCCCGGACTCGTCCGAAGACGAACACCGCCCGGACTCGTCCGGAGATGACAACCGCCCGGACTCGTCTGGAGACGAACACCACCCAGACACGTCTGGAGACGAACACTGCCCAGACGCGTCTGGAGACGAACACCGCCCGGATGCATCTGGAGCCGAACACAGCTCAGATGGTTCCGGAGACAAACACCACCCAGATGCGTCCAGAGACAAACACTGCCCGGACGTATCCGGAGATGCACACCACCCTGATGCGTTCAGAGACAAACACCACTCGGACGCATTCTGAGACAAACACCGCCCAGACGTGTTCGGAAGAAAACACTGTCCAGACATAAATACCGTCCAGATATGTCCAGAGAGAGAGACAGACAAAGAGTGAGAGAGGAGATGCGGGATGAGGGGACTGCACTGCATTGGGAGGGAGTAGAGCAAGGGTGGGACAAAGAAAGAGAGAGAGAAAGAGAGAGGGGGGGAGAGAGAGAGAGAGAGAGATGGAGGGGAGATAGAGGGGGAGAGAGGAGGAGGGGAAGAAAGAGAGAGAGAGAGAGAGAGAGAGGGAGATGGGAGAGGAGAGAGAGGAGAGAGAGAGAGGAGAGAGAGAGAGAGAGAGAGAGAGAAAGAGAGAGAGAGAGAGGTAGGGAGTTATCAGAAAGAATATGCTATGCTTAATGAGCACAAACACACACGCATGTGCTTGGCCATCGGCAATTTTCGGGAATCGACATGTTGAAGTCAGTGTGTTTACCAACGACAGTACTTACTGTATACAACCCCGAAATGTTTAGTAGCTTTCACCAAAAAACAACGTTGCATTGATATAAACATTTCAGGAATATATTCATAAACATTATTCTTTATAAACAGCTGCGTGTGACGGGTGGAAAAAAAATTGGCTCGGTAATTTAGAAAACACGTTAACACGGCAAACGGCTCAGAAATCGGGTGTTATTTCACAGAAACTTGCTCAGTGTGACGGAGCACGAACCACTTGCTGAAGGTGACGAGGCATGAACCACTCGTTCAGGATGACGGAGCATGAACCACTCACTCAAGGTGACGGAGCACGAACCACTCGCTCAAAGTGACGGAGCATGAACCACTCGCTCAGGATGACGGAGCATGAACCACTCACTCAAGGTGACAGAGCATGAACCACTCACTCAGGGTGACGGAGCACGAACCACTCACTCTGAACGATGTGGCGTGGTAAAAGCATCCGCAGAGAGTGAACGGTTCACTCAGAATGATGAAGCATGGTACCGCTATCGACAATGGGTGCTTGGCATGTGGTTTGAGCACTCATGCAAGCACTCCAATTCAATGGTTGATTTGGAAAGGTTGGCCAGGCTGTCGCTGCACACCATAAAGGATCCCTTCAACTTTAAAGCCCATCTTCACCACGCACACAGCAGTTAATGAAATAAAATGAAATGAAATGACTTTATCCACAAAAGAGTAGCTGCTTCATGCAGTACAACCCTGAAGACAACACAAAGTTAAATCGCCCGTGAAATAAACATTGTAGAAGATCCGCCATTTTACCTGCTCGTCTGTGCACGTGTCACTTGGTACATTGGTTCGGGGTCCATGCAAACGTTTTAACTTTTTATTTTTAAAAACGTCGGTTATTTTTTTCAACCAGATTTGCTGATTCCCTATTGAGCAGCTCGCGAAACCTCTGAAAATATCAACACAGATCTGGCAGACGCTATGGACAGGCAGTTCCTCTGGGGAACAGGACACGAGGTCTCACAGTGAATGCATGAAATCATATTGCTCAGTGAAGCTGGTTCATTTTGTTACTTTCCTCAATTTTTTTGTTCACTTCATATAATTCTCAAAAACAAGTTTAATGCTTTGGAAATTTCACATTTTCTTGTGTATGTATGGACGAGGGAAGATAGCCTTGCTTGCTTCAAGTAAATAGGTATATCGGATTCTTTTTTTTTGTATACATTGTCGAGGCTCGTATGAGGGCTAACACGCAACAAAGGGGGCAGGAGACAAGAATGGCGGGAGAGGGAAAGACAAAACAGTGGGGAACAGAGACATTAGGAGGTCTGTAGAAGGGAGAGGGATGGAGTGGGGATCATGGGGTAAACAAGATGGACACCACAGGGACTTTCAGGACCTTACATATGACAGGGAACTTTCAGGAAGGAAAGCAGGGAATTTGAAGGAAGTGGGATTGGGGTGGATTAA
>CM068958.1:145775122-145785449 GCA_035128595.1 Eptatretus atami
TTAAAAAAGTCTGAAGCCTCGGAATTAGCGTCAGGTGTGCTGATATCGTCTTTATTTATTAGAGACCCTATGGACATAATTGACCACTCGTTTTATTCTGTGAGCATTACACATCATGTGCAGCAAATTTCACCTCCCTGCATCTTGTATTTTTTTTATTTCATTCTTTTTAATGCTTCTGTACACCGCCCTTGAAGCTCGGTTAAGCAAGTTACTGAATACAATTCCAACAGAAGATGTAATTACTCTTTATGAAAAATGTTTTCCAAGTTGGGTAATTACGTAATTAATATACACAAAAATCATCGCATACACACCACACACACACAGACACACACACACACACACACACACACACACACACACACACACACACACACACACACACACACACACACCACCTCATCCATTTATAGCAGATAGGAATATTGTTTGTGATATTATTTCAACCGGTAGTTCAACTTTTAATTGACGAAACAACAACATTACATGTTATTTGAATGGCTTACCTTTTGACAGGGCACACAAAGGCTTAAAACTCATGCGACTGACTGTTTGACGACTTTTATGATGACTATGACTTTTAAAGTGATGTAAGTTTTTATGTCGTGGTACTTAAGAGCTTCATTTTGAGGAACGACTTGATGGGTTCAGATGTGTGATGAAAAATCCCTTTTGTCCTGAAAGAGTCGATTGTTTACAAGCTCTTACATAATCAAGCACGAATTAACATCATTGAATTAGTCTCGATGGGCTTTCTGCCTTCTGTACTTATTTTGTGAACTAAGTTTTGCAGAGGAGATGCTTTTCTTGAGAAGTTCAAACAGTGGATTTATTAATGAGAGTAATTAATATCGCTAATTAAAGTAATTACTATCCAAATTAAAATGGCAATTGCATGATAATGAAGTACAAGTTAAGTGAGTAAAAAGTTTATCCCACGAGCTTTGTTCACTGAAAGTTTTTATTGAAATACTAGCAAAGACCACCCATCACTTCGCTGACGGTAATAATGAAGGGGGAGGGAGAAAAAGAGAGGGAAGAGAGAGAGAGGGTTGGGGCAGAGAGAGCGGGGAGAGTGAAGAGGTGGAGGGGAAAGGAGAGAGAGGGAGAGGGAGCGAGTAGTGCGGGAGGGAAGACAGGAAGGGAAAGCAGACATGTGGTTGAGCTTTAATTTTGATTCATACTGTCTCATCAAAATGATTCTGCACAGAATAACAGTGAAGATGGGAATAAAATAATGTCTGAAATCCATATTCTATAAACAGCCCTTAGGCAAACACCGCCCGGACTCGTCCGGAGATGACAACCGCCCGGACTCGTCTGGAGACGAACACCACCCAGACACGTCTGGAGACGAACACTGCCCAGACGCGTCTGGAGACGAACACCGCCCGGATGCATCTGGAGCCGAACACAGCTCAGATGGTTCCGGAGACAAACACCACCCAGATGCGTCCAGAGACAAACACTGCCGGACGTATCCGGAGATGCACACCACCCTGATGCGTTCAGAGACAAACACCACTCGGACGCATTCTGAGACAAACACCGCCCAGACGTGTTCGGAGAAAACACTGTCCAGACATAAATACCGTCCAGATATGTCCAGAGAGAGAGACAGACAAAGAGTGAGAGAGGAGATGCGGGATGAGGGACTGCACTGCATTGGGAGGGAGTAGAGCAAGGGTGGGACAAAGAAAGAGAGAGAGAAAGAGAGAGGGGGGGGAGAGAGAGAGAGAGAGAGATGGAGGGGAGATAGAGGGGGAGAGAGAGAGGGAGAGGGGAAGAAAGAGAGAGAGAGAGAGAGAGAGAGGGAGATGGAGAGAGAGAGAGAGAGAGAGAGAGAGAGAGAGAGAGAGAGAGAGAGAGAGAGAAAGAGAGAGAGAGAGAGGTAGGGAGTTATCAGAAAGAATATGCTATGCTTAATGAGCACAAACACACACGCATGTGCTTGGCCATCGGCAATTTTTCGGGAATCGACATGTTGAAGTCAGTGTGTTTACCAACGACAGTACTTACTGTATACACCCGAAATGTTTAGTAGCTTTCACCAAAAAACAACGTTGCATTGATATAAACATTTCAGGAATATATTCATAAACATTATTCTTTATAAACAGCTGCGTGTGACGGGTGGAAAAAAAATTGGCTCGGTAATTTAGAAAACACGTTAACACGGCAAACGGCTCAGAAATCAGGTGTTATTTCACAGCAACTTGCTCAGGGTGACGGAGCATGAACCACTCACTCAGTGTGACGGAGCACGAACCACTTGCTGAAGGTGACGAGGCATGAACCACTCGTTCAGGATGACGGAGCATGAACCACTCACTCAAGGTGACGGAGCACGAACCACTCGCTCAAAGTGACGGAGCATGAACAACTCGCTCAGGATGACGGAGCATGAACCACTCACTCAAGGTGACAGAGCATGAACCACTCACTCAGGGTGACGGAGCACGAACCACTCACTCTGAACGATGTGGCGTGGTAAAAGCATCCGCAGAGATTGAACGGTTCACTCAGAATGATGAAGCATGGTACCGCTATCGACAATGGGTGCTTGGCATGTGGTTTGAGCACTCATGCAAGCACTCCAATTCAATGGTTGATTTGGAAAGGTTGGCCAGGCTGTCGCTGCACACCATAAAGGATCCCTTCAACTTTAAAGCCCATCTTCACCACGCACACAGCAGTTAATGAAATAAAATGAAATGAAATGACTTTATCCACAAAAGAGTAGCTGCTTCATGCAGTACAACCCTGAAGACAACACAAAGTTAAATGCGCCGTGAAATAAACATTGTAGAAGATCCGCCATTTTACCTGCTCGTCTGTGCACGTGTCACTTGGTACATTGGTTCGGGGTCCATGCAAACGTTTTAACTTTTATTTTTAAAAACGTCGGTTTTTTTTTTCAACCAGATTTGCTGATTCCCTATTGAGCATCTCGCGAAACTCTGAAAATATCAACACAGATCTGGCAGACGCTATGGACAGGCAGTTCCTCTGGGGAACAGGACACGAGGTCTCACAGTGAATGCATGAAATCATATTGCTCAGTGAAGCTGGTTCATTTTGTTACTTTCCTCAATTTTTTTGTTCACTTCATATAATTCTCAAAAACAAGTTTAATGCTTTGGAAATTTCACATTTTCTTGTGTATGTATGGACGAGGGAAGATAGCCTTGCTTGCTTCAAGTAAATAGGTATATTGGATTCTTTTTTTTTGTATACATTGTCGAGGCTCGTATGAGGGCTAACACGCAACAAAGGGGGCAGGAGACAAGAATGGCGGGAGAGGGAAAGACAAAACAGTGGGGAACAGAGACATTAGGAGGTCTGTAGAAGGGAGAGGGATGGAGTGGGGATCAGGGGGTAAACAAATGGACACCACAGGGACTTTCAGGACCTTACATATGACAGGGAACTTTCAGGAAGGAAAGCAGGAATTTGAAGGAAGTGGGATTGGGTGGATTAACAGGGGTAGAAAAGATCGTGGGTTTGGATGGGAGAAGACAAGAGGTGGTGGTGAACAGCTGTTTTGAAGACCTGGAGGGAAGAATGGGATTGAAGAGAGTGTGGGAGTTTATTCCAAAAGTGGGAAAAATGAGGAATGAATGAGTGAAGGTGAGCAGTGATTCATGTTTGTAGTTTTCGAAGGGGTTCTGTGTGTGCTGGCAGACCTTGAGCGCCCTGCAGAAATAGGGTGGTGGGGGGGGGGGACATATCACAGACAAAGCAGGGGGCTTGAGACAGGAGAGGAGATGGTAGAACATAAAGACCACCGACTGTCTGTGATGAAAGACTGAGAGGCCATAGACTCAGCTCACCACGGGAGATACCAATGATCCTAAATGCCTTGGTTTGCACAATGTGAAGCTTAGAAAAGCGAGAGGCAGGAGCACCAGCCCAATGGGTTGAGCAGTGCTCCATCAGGCTGTGGACAAAATCTTTCTTATGTGGTCAGGAGCTCAGGTGGGTGGAGGAAGGACTTTGCACGACAGAGGATTCCCAGTCGGCGACTGGCTTTGGAGGCCAGGTTGGAAATGTGGCTTTCCCAGGAAAGATCATGGCAGATAGTGAGACCCATAAGCTTGAATGAAAGGATTCTTCCAATGGATTGTTGAGAAAGTAGATGAAGGGGGGTTTCCAAACGGTCCTTTTGGAGAGACATAGTGAGAGTGTGAGATTTGTCAGGATTGAGAGACTTGTTCCACATGTTGGACCAGTTTGTGATTTTATCCAGATATGCAGAGAGCGAAGAAGTTGCCGCTTGCTGGTATGAGGGATGACAGATGGTACGGCAGAGGATGGAGTCATCAGCAAAGAGATAAACTGGATTTTCCAGAGAGTCGGAGAGATCATTGATGAAAACCAGAAAAAGAACAGGGCCCAGAATGCTGCCTTGAGGAACTCCAGCCTGGACAGGAAGAGGGGATGAAAGAACTCCATTTAGGGCTACACGTTGGCTGCGACAGGTGAGGAAGTCTGCGAGCCAGGCGTGGAGGTGGCCTTGGATACCATAGGAAGAGAGTTTGGTGAGCAGGGCAGGGTGCCAGACTGTATTGAAAGCACGCGATATGTCAAGGGAGATGGCTCTGAATTAATGTCCGGCATTGAGGACCTCCATCCTTTGTTGGGAGAGCAGAAGCAGCATATCCAGGGTACAGTGACCTGCTCTGAAACCAAATTGATGATCGGAAATCAAGCCATTGGAGAAGAGGAAGGATTTAATGTCTGAAGCAATGATGGATTCCATAACCTTGCTGATGATTGGGAGAATGCTGATTGGTCTGTAGTTGAAGGGATCTGTTTTTGCACCTTTTCTATGCAGAGCAGTAATGTTTGCTGATTTCCAAGCAGATGGCAGATGACCTTGAGCAAAGGAGAGGGGAACGAGGACAAAGAGAGGGTGAGCAAGAGCAGAAGAGCAGGTTTTTAGGGCAAGTGGGCTGATGTTGTTGTCTGGACAGATCAGATTAGATCTGTGACTTTCTACAGTTACCATGTAAACCTGTATGAACCTGTTTACTGGTCGGGAGGTCGGCAACTGAACTGTCTCCCCCACCAGGTTTCCTGGTGAGAAGGGTGTATGGATATGGACACCCAGCAGGATTAAAAACAAAACCTGTCAAAGGGCAGATGAGCTCTTTGTGAGCCAATGGCCATCCATACCTAGTGCCCAACTGTGTCTGCGGACGTCCTTCTGCAGTTGGGTTACTTTTTATTCGGAGGTTGGTTGCAGGATTTGCACTCCAGTCAGCGTAAGACCCTTCATTGCACAAAACATACGAAAAGCACAAGAAATTTGAAAACCGACTCCGTGGAGTACCTCCTGTGCAGCTTTCCTTCGCAGGGCAGCTCACTGGATGATGGGGTTGGGGAAAAGCCTTTGAGATCCCCAATCTTTGATGATAGGAGGAAAACCACAGGGTAACTTTCCCAAGTCAGGTTGCAGTAGTATAGTGTGTGTCGGGGTGGCGCTGAGGTGTCGTCCACCAGATGAAGGTCTCGTTGGGTTAAACTGAGGTGGTCCTTTTGTGTGGGTGCCTGGAATGTCCTATCACGAAGAGAGGATGATCACTTGTCTCTGTTATCATCTGAGCTAAAGCATTTGGACATCGGTATTGAAGCAATATCTGAGGTTCAGAGACCGGATTGCGGAGAAATCATGGTGTGTGGTTACACCTACTATTGGTCTTGTCACTCTGATGGTTACCATGCCTAATGAGTTGCTGTAGCTGTGTCCAATAAGCTGACTCCTATGATAATTGAGGTAACACTGGTCAACAAGCGTATTACGAGATGAGCATATGGATTCATCACTCCTTGGGTGTCATTTCCCTGGTCTCTGTTTATGCTCTGACTGAGGCGAGTGATCTCACCATGAAGGATGCATTCCATGCCATGCTCAAGTGCCCAATGCGAGATACTCTTCTACTCTTGGGGGATTTCACTGCATCGACTGGAACTAATAGGGATAGTTATGAGACGTGTGTTGGTCCCCATGGGTCTGGAACTGTGATCCAGAATAGTACGAAGTTCTTTGACTTTACAAGAAGTCACGGACTTAGGGTGGCTGATTCATGGTTTCAGCCCCCATCCGCTCATTTCTGGACTTAGTATTCCAATGCTGGTTGTGTGGCAAAGGAGATTGACCATGTGCACTTTGATGAATGCTGGAGGATAATCCAGAACTGCAGGTTCTACCAGAGTGTTCCTCAACACTGACCACAGGCTTGTTGTAGCAACTCTGAAGTTGCAGCTTAAATCCAGGAGAATGGTACCATCCCAGCTCAGGCTGGATGTTGGCAAGCTCAAGGATCAGAGGGTAGCTGAGGAGTTTTCGAACAGGCGAAGTGGAGATTTGGGGGGTCTGGGTGCTTTGTGGGATCCTGAAGAGTTCTAGATTGCCTTCAAGACCACCGTCCTTCATGTTGCCAGTGGATGTCTTCAAACTCAGCACGGGGCAAAGAAGAATTTTGTCTCTCAAGTGACACTGGATACCATTGACCAGAGTCGCAGGGCCAGGCTGAATGGCAGAGTTGAGATATTCAGGGAGCTGAGGTGAAAAACTGTATGTGCGCTTTGGGTGGACAAAGAGGCCGATGTGCAAGGAATCTGTGAAGGGGTCGAGCATCACCTGTGGTCAAATGATTCTCGTCTTGCTTACAGGGGAATTCACGCATTGCGTTCCTCCAAGCCCATCCTTCGATGTACTGTAGGTAGAGCAGAGGCTGGTGGGCTTTTGACAGAGGAGTCCGATGTCACGGCCCGCTAGGCTGGTTACTTTGAGCGGCTGTATCAGGCTGATCCAGCAGCTGTTGAGTTGGATGTAAGGGGTGTTGCTATCCCGATTGCTGACCCTCCAATCAGCTGTGGTCCACCTTTGTTTGTGGAAACACAGGCTGCGGTGAACTGGTTGAAATGGGGTAATGCTCCTGGAATCTGTACCATCCATGCTGAACTTCTCAAGGCTGGTGGAAATGCTGCACTCATGCCATTGCATGCAGTTCTGTGCTCTGCCTTGACCACAGGCATCATCCCAACTGACTGTAAGAGGGGCCTTGTTGTCCCTCTCTGGAAAGGTAAGGTTGATGGCCAAGACGGCAACAACGACCGAGGGATGACGCTGCTCTCAGTGCCGGCAAGGTCTTTGCTCGGCTAATTCTTGATAGGGTTCACCACCATCTGCTTGAGCACCAGCACCCAGAGTAGTCAGGCTTTACACCAACAGGTCAAAGATTGACTGTATCTTTGCTCTTCGGGTCTCACTGAATGCCTTTCAGCAGCCTACATTGATCTCTGTAAAACATTTGATTCAGTGAATCGGAATGCCCTCCAGAGGATTCTTGGTCTTCGTGGGGTGCCAACAAAACTGATCAATCTAATGTGTGAACTATACTCTGGTACTGAGAGTGCTGTGAGATGTGGTGATACCATCTTGAACTCATTTCCAGTTGATACTGGAGGTGTACTGGCCCCCACACTTTTCAGCACTTGTATGAACTGGATTATTGGGAGGATGTCGAAGAGATCAAGCTGTTGTGCATCGTTTAGGAATGTCAAGATTTCTGAACTTGATTTCGCAGTTGATGCAGTCATCTTTGTGGAGACTCTAGATATCCTTTTGGAAGCCCTCGAGGTGCTGAATGAGGAGTGGAGCCGCTGGGATTACGAGTTTCCTGGGTTACAACGAAGATCCAGGCTTTCAATGACCTATTGGATGCTGCTATCTTGTCTGTACCTGTTTGTGGTGAGGATGTTTCACTTACCTTGGCAATAATGTTCATGTCTCTGCTGGCTGTGAGCCAGAAGTCAACAGACATTTGGTTCGGTCCTGGGGAGTCGTGCATTCACTGGATCATGGGGTGTGGTGCTGCCGGTACATGTGCGGGAGGACAAAAGTTCAAGTCTTCAGGTCCTTGGTGCTTCCAGTCTTGGTGCTCTATGGATGTGAGACTTGGACTCTGACCAGGGATCTGAGATGGAGAATGATTTCCTTTGGTACCAGGTATCTTCGGAGAATCCTTGGTTATCGCTGGTCAGACTTTGTGTTCAACGAGCGGTTGCTGAGAGAGACTTAAATGTGATTTGTTACCTGCAAAGTCCGTGAGCGGCAGCTGCGGCTGTATGGACATGTGGCTCGTTTTCCTGTCGCTGATCCTGCTCACCAGATTCTCTCAGCGAGGGAGCCTCATGAGTGGAGGAGGCCAATGGGCCAACCACATGCCTTGTGGTTCCAGCAGGTTGATCAGCATCTCAAGGAGATGAGGATGGGTCAGGCATCTGCCTAGGGGATGGCAGACAGAAGCCCCTGGTGTACCGAGCGAAAGTGGACGCAGCGAGGCGCTGCTCCGACACATGCTCCCATACCTGACCTGACCTGACCTATGGGATGATGTCGTCTGGACCTGTTGCAGAATCTGAATCGAGGTTTGATAGCAAGCTCTCCCCTTTGTTAGAAGAAAAGGACACAGAGTCCAGGGACAGCTGTGTGCGACTCGGTACAGTGGGTACAGAAAGTGATGGGTTTCGGACACAAGGTTTAGATGCAAACACCGAGTTTAGGCATTCATCCTTTTCATGTGTGGTGTCAGCAGTGCGGCCATTTGAGGTAAGGGAGGGGATGGAAGGTGAACATACACTAGAAACAGATTTAACTACATGCCACCAGGATTTGGAGGAGGGTGAGAGGTTTGAGTGTTCAGACTTGAGATTAGAAAGATGTTGTTTTCCGGCTCTCCTGAGGGTGGACACACGCTTGTTCCGAGCTTTATGGAAAGAACTGAGATTATCCTCAGTTGGATTTGCTTTACATGAGGCAAAGGTAACTGCCTCACCACTAGCTTCAGTGTCCCATGGGCAGGAGGAAGCGAAGGACAACTGAAGACGAGCGGGGATAAATCTGTGCATCAGAGAGAGCAAGTTTCGATGAAAGAATTCCCATGACGAGTTGATGTTGGAGAAAGCAGAACTGGGGGACCAGTCTTGAAATTTGATGGTTGCTTGAAGTCCCTTCCTGTCTGGCTGAGTGAAATGCAAGACTCGACAGCACCAAGGTGGTTCTCTAATAACAGCCAGAGAGATGTCTAATTTGACAAGCATGTGGTGAGATGAACCGATTGGAGAGGAGGAAGAACAGCAGGTGTTTTCAGGTAAATTGGTCAAAATCAGATCCAGAAGAGATGGAGTACTGTTGGTTTAGATCCTGGGCAGCTCATTCCATCCATTTTGATCAATTCCTTTTTTTGATGAATTTTGATAAATTCAGAATTTTGATCATCAATTTTCAATTTTCTTTACGGTTTTCTTATGTTTTGTGGAGTCAAGGGTTTTACTGTGGCTGGAGTGCAAATCCTGCCAGCAACCTCCTAATAAAAAGTAACCCAACTGCAGGAGGACATCTGCAGACACAGTTGGGCCCTAGATATGGATGGCCATTGGCTCACAAGGAGCTCCTCCGCCTTTTGACAGGTTTTGTTTTTAATCCCGCTGGGTGTCCATATCATACACCCTCCTCCCCAGAAAACCTGGTGGGGCAGATGGATTTGTCGCCAACAACCTGACCATGAAACAGGTTAGTACAGGTTTACATGATACCTGTAGCAAGTCACAGATCTGATCTGGCCTGACCTGGCAAAATTTCCTCCCCTCTCGCAGTGAAGTTGTGGCATTCCCCAAAGCAGTGTCTTTGGTCCAGTCTTGTTCCTCATCTACATAAGTGATCTATCCAATGCTCAGGAAAATCCTCTCTCCCTTTTTGCAAATGATTCAACATTGTGTCATGCAGTACCCCCATCCCACTGCTATGTAGAATGCAGCTCCATCACTCTCTGCTGATACAGCATCAATTTGATGCTGGTCTGACAGATGAAACATGCCTTTCAATCCTGAAAAACCTCAGTCCTACCCTGACATTCCAGAAGGATCATCAAAATAACCCACCTATCTATTTAATGGTCAACCAATGGAAAAGGTTTCGTCTCATGAACTTATAGGCCTCACCATATGCTATGACTTATCTTGGGCAAATCAAATAGAAAGTCTGGCCTTCAAATCTAGCAACAGAATGGGCATATTCCATCAATCCAGGTATTTCCTTGGAAAATCTGAGCTACTTACAGTCTCCATGGCTTTTGTAACAGTGTGCAATTGAGTACAGCTTCCCCCTCTTGGCTGGGCCCCAGCATTACATCTATCTCTCCTGGATTATGTGGAAGCTAAAGCTATGAACATTGTCAGAATCTCCCACGATGAGACAGAAGCACAAAGTCTATTGCTTTCACATCGCAGGTAGGTCGGTGTTTTTGCTATTTTT
>CM068958.1:145790730-145837836 GCA_035128595.1 Eptatretus atami
GGACCACACAAACGATTATGCGTGCAGCCCAGTTAAACACGAAGAAAGTATGCTGGGGAGCAGGGCTAATAGGCATTTACAGTGAGAAACTATTAATACACAAACGGTCTTATTGCTGAAATGAAGCATTTTAACACACAATTTGCTTGTTGTGAACCGCGTTTTTGGCATCAATCACTGGTGCTAATGCAGAAACATGTGTTTTCTAATAAATTAGTGATATCTTAGCTTGTTGTAGCTAAGCAAAACAAACTAATTTTGCAACAAGAAGATTATTCATGCAAATGGTGTTAATTTCTTAAATATAGCATTTCCAACACCAATAAGGTTTTGCTGACTATGATTTTGTTGTAAATCACAATTCCTAAGGCAGAAACAACACGTGTTTTTTTTGAGAAGAGTTGTGTATTTTAGCTTTGAATTGAGCAAAACACTGAAGCCATATTTATTCCTGTAATAAGCAAGAACTTTTTGCACAAACACAAGCATTTTTTACAGAACATATTCGCTTTGTTTTGAACTGCGAATTTGACCCATCACAGTTGATGCAAGAATATGTTTGTCCATCAACATAGGTTATAATTTAAGGCTTGCAATGGAGAAACAATACATTTCACATCAGAAACTTTTATCATGCAGAAAACGGTCTTCTTTGCCACGTGCAGAGCGATTTCAACACATACACGGTTCTGAAACTGTTTTTGGTTCCAATTAACTATTCTAATGCTGAAACATGTATTTTCTATGAAATCATATATATTTTTTGCTTGCGCTGAGCAAAACACACATTTTACATGTGAAACCTTATTCATGATGAACGTTCATTTATTTGCCAATACAAGTGTTTTTATTGCATATTAGCTGAATCGACCTACTTTTTTGGAAGGAATCGACTGCTGAAATGCAGAAATTTGAGGCTTTTACCAAATATTGTGTATTTTTAGCTTGTTGCAAAGCACAATCAAACATTTTACTTAGAAGAAACCTTTTCAGTGCAAACGGTCATATTTGCTACAGATGCATTTTTAACACACATTAGGTTATGAAACGTTTTTTGTTCCAAATCAACTGTACGAATGGCAGAAACGCATGTTTTCTACTCAAATCGTGTATTTTTAGGCTGTATGAAGCAAACCAACAATTTTTGCACAATAATATTATTCCATGCTAAACGGTGTTATTTTTGCCTGATAATTCATAAAACATCACTCAACTCCAACTCCAATCGACAGCAAATATGTCGTCTTTAATGAGGAGATTGAAAAATAAGAACGAGCATTTAAGTAAAGCATATAAAATAAGATTATTCAGCTATAAAGGAGTGCAAAAGATATCCGTTATCAGTGATGAGGAACTTGTAATGATAAAGCATAGTATGAAATCCAATGAAAAAAACATTAAATACAATGGGTACTTTTAAGTTTTATTTGGACAAGAATTTTCTTTAACAAAAGTACCAATTAGCTGATAATTGAAGGAGTTACAAGATCATATTTCTATTTAAACAAGACCACATATTAATTACAAAATTCCAAGAATTCTTACAATGTGTTGTTGATGACGAAATTATACAAGATGAAAATTATTAGTCGGTCCTCGTTAATGTAGTGGATTTAATTGTAAAAAAAACTTTTTGGGATAGCACATCTCAAATCAGATCCTCTCAAGCCTTCCTCAAACTTGATTTACAAGACGATAAAAGCTTTTCAAAGGCAGGTGTTATATTCAAAACAATGATAATAAAAATGCTTTCTCTGGTCGGGTTCTTGCTCAACTCTAACCCCACAATGAAAAGCCAGAAAGAGTTTCTCATATTAAAGAAATAAGAGACACAACAAATGTTAAAGATTTATAGTTTCCAATGTCAATTGACATAATTTTCTAAATTTGAGAAAATGAATAATCTATATGGATTTATGGTACATAAAAATTTTAAACACTATTAAAGATTTCATATGATAAGAATGATGAAACACAGCATTAGACCTTCTGTGTTATAGTAGAAGAAATTAACATTATGTTTATATCAAAATGTATCAAGATTAATCACTTTCACAAGTATCAAATAAAAAATGGTAGAACAATCTGTTTAAGTGTGTTTCTCAACTTCTTTCCTAAAAAAAGAATGATTTAAATCAACATACAAAATATTGCAGTAATCATAAATCAACCATAATAAGATGCCACAACACTAGTTCAAGATATTTAATTCAAAGATTTCACAAATCGATAAAACATCCGATTTTGATAGTATCCTTGAAAAGATAGATAATGTTTCTCACAATCAAATCAAATCATACCCAATATATAGAAAATATGTCTTTGTGGTTTCTGTTTTACATAAATCATCTTGTTGGTGATTGAAATACAAGTTAGAACTTTTATTTGAGGAGAGAATGCCTCTGAAGTTTGTAGAATGCCTGGAAAAAAGACTGCTTCAAATGTATAAGGTAATGGGAAAAACCTAAAGCAACATCTCCTTAACAAGAACAGGAGAAAAGGAAATTTACAACAGACTGTCTGTCATCATTTGTGAGGAGAAAAAATCATGAAGGTCAAAGGTAGGACGCATTGTCATCTCACTGGTGACATATAGAGATCCAGCTCATCAATGTTGTCTCTCAATTTTAAAGCTTCCTCTTTTCATTGCAGTCTTTCTTTACAAACAATGCTGCACTATGACATCACATCTTATAAAAGAACTAAGTAAAACCTGGAAAATTTCAGGCCATTCCTAACACAAACCAGAACTACGTCTCATTCACAAAAACAATCTATAACCAATACACTCCATGTACCTCATCATAGAATTCCTTGACATGTTCAAACTTTATGTCAAGCCATATCTAACTTAATATGGACATATTAAAAACTTTCCTGATATTAATCTTCTTTCAACAAAGGGAATATATCTCATGATTCTATGGATTCAATGAAGAAGATTTGAGACACACATCTTCTAGGCAAAGGAAAGTTTTTTCTGAATAAAACAAAACACTAATTCTGATAAAGATTATATTTATGCTTAAATGTTTTGAAGAAAATAATGAAAACAACCTTGGAGAATATCACAGATTTGTATCTTAAGACTGATTTCTGTTTATTGGCTGATGTTTTGAGACTTTTAGAACAGTCTGTCATAAAAATTCCTATGGTTAGACCCCGCTCTAACGATTATATAGCAGCCAGATGCTTGGAGTGCCATGTTAAAAATGACAAAACAACGTTTGGAATTAATCGTGGTGTAGATTGCTTTTGATGATAGAGAAGGCACAAAATAGTTGGAATATCAAAGTCTGTTCGAGGATATGCTAAAGCAACAACAAATATTTCCCAACTATGATTGCTACAAAAGAAGATTCTTATTGATATATTTGATGTTAAAATGTTGTATGGTGGCTAATGTCCAATTTTAGCCTTATGAAAAACTGCAAATGGGTACACACAGAAAGATTATGAAAAGTTTGACAAAACATCGTTATCCCTTTCAAAAGGAGTTTAGATAAAGCACAGGTTTGGATAATTATTTTGAGGTTATTTAAACATATCTTAGAAATAATCCCAAAACATATAATACCGTACCTTAGCACCTGATAAAGAAAGTCTGAGAAGGGATGGCTTAGCAGTTATGGAGCAATCATTTTTCTTACTTCGAGCAAGAAACCAACAGAAAAATTACTTACTACATTATATGATAAAGAGATTATGTTTACATCAAAGGAATTTAATACAATATTTTATTCTGCTGGTATGAGAGTAAGAGTTTAAACTTCTTTAAAAGAAGAAGTAAAAGAAGTAAAGAAAGAAAGTAAAGAAGTTAAAGTAAACAGTCATTCGTTGAATGACCTACATTGATTTTAATCGAAGGAGAACAGAAGCAAAACAGATTTTTCAGAAGAGCTTTTTAATTAATGATATAATGCTGTACTTTGGAAAGACTCTGGGAAATGTTAGAAATAGACAAAACATAAGATAACTTGCTACATTTGGAAAACAAGCAATCAAAAATTCATGAATAACGCAAGTTTCAAGAGCAGAGGTGTTTTCAGAGAACTTTGTTGTTACTATTCATCTTCTATAATTCCAGCCAATGTGTGTGTGTGTGTGGTGTGTGGTGTGTGTGTGTGTGGTGGTGTGTGTGTGTGTGTCTGTAACCGCTGTTTCTCGAGCAACCACTGGTCGCGATCTAATTGAAATTGCCAGGTATATTGCTTGGGGTACCTGAGGATGTGCCTTTTGAAGGTTTGATATTATCGCGACAAGTGCTTCCCAAGGTTATGGCCATTTATTTACCAACAATGACAGGGACAGCGTTGAACTGCGTGGGCCGTGGCGATGGGGGAAGGGGAAGTCAGTCCGCGTTCCCCATTAGGGTTAACAACGTACGGGCTTCGCGGTAGAGTGTGACTTCGTGTATCTCTATAATTTCCTCGATTTCTTATGCGGCATTTATAGATAAATAACACATGCCCCAGTTTATGGAATCGTTTTCATATTAGACGGTGGCATAAATTGTCGTAACACAGAGTGAGTCTGGTGGTGCTCCGAACGCAGGAAGTAATTTTTTTTTCTCTCTCTTCTCTTTTTTGTTTCCTTGCGATGACATTGCGAAAGGCAAACAATACATTGGCACTAATTGAATATTTGGGCATTAAAATAATGCGAATAATCGTAACCGAATAATATGCGAACTTTCGGGCCACGCACGTACGGGCAGCGAGAGCGAAGATATGGCTGTGTGGTTTTGTGTTTCTTGTCACGGTTTTGAATATTTATATATATATATAGATATTTTTTACGGGCACGTACTAAGTAATGAATAAGAGAGGAGTTGAAATGTATAACCTATTTACTCAGAATCATCATTTCTTGAACTTCGTCAAGTTGTTAATGTATGAAACTTCACACCAAACTTAAAGAAATAATGTGGATGGGAGTTATCATACATTGATGTATGCATGGTAAATTTATGCATTGTGAGGTCATGGCACCATGAAAATATATGGTGGTGAATAATGTTGTAAAACAATCTACATTATATGGATACAGACAGTTTTATTTTGAAAATCAATACAGAGACATTTATAAGGATATTGTCCAAGATATTGTATTTATGAACAAGCAATTAAGAATCATCATAACCAACTATTTCCTGCAAATAAAAAAAGGTTGTTGGAACAGTTTTAAGATGAATTTGGTCGGTAAAGATAATGAGTGAATTGTGGGGATTCAGAGAAAAGGCTGATGCTAATTTAAGTATTTGATAAAAATATTGAAAAGAGTAATAAAAAGTTAAGGGGGGAAAGAAAAAAATGTATGAAAGGAAACATTAAAACTTTGAACATTATTCAGACTGTTTAGGCCTTCAAGAAGAAGAGTATCGAAAATGAATAAATAAGAAGTTATAAAAATCAATTATATACAGAGGGATGAGGTAAATAAGAAGGCACTGGGGGTTTTGAATGATAAGAGGTATATTTTTAAAAATGGAATTGGGCACCCTTTCCTTATGGATATTATTTCCGATACAGTACGAGTTAAGATATACATAAGTGAGAAGACATAAAATAAAGTTGGATGGGACCATACTCTGTGCAGAGCATTGGTGCTGTTAAGGTCTCCTTGGCTGTTGGGTCAATCCTTGGACAGATCACCACTGCTGAACACAGTATACCAGCATGCTGGCACTCATTTTGCGCTGACCTCGAAGAATGATAGGTCGAGTAACCCACCTGGTATTATTCAACAGCTGAGTGGGATTCTGAAACTTCAGTACCTTATATCCAAGGCCACCACCCTAACATTAAGCCAACACAGGCATAATAAAATAAAGTATAAGATAAAAAAAAATTTAAGTGGAGATTTTATATGGGCAGCCTTTTTCTTACTGGTAATCATACATGATAGAACCAAGCAATAACCAACAGAGTAGAGAAAATCACAAGCCTTGGTATTTAATGGAAACATGAAATGAATGTGAGGAATGCAAATAAGCTTATTGAAGAAATTACTAAAAAAAGTAAATAACAATATGTGGATAAATTTGAAGATACAAATAATTTTAGATGATGTAAAGAAAATTAAACATCCTTTGGAATGGACAGAAAACTTTCATTGTTGTCAAAGAAATCAGTGGAAATAATTTACTACAATGCTCAATGATATGTGGCTCAGGAGGGCTTAGAGAAGACATTAAGAAGGTTGTTATTTCATCTCTGTCAACAACATACTTAAAGCGAAGTTCCAACATATGTTGTTAATATACCAAGGTTGATGAGGGTGATTTAAGAATGGGTGATAGTAGAAATTAAGTTATTCCCTAAAATAGAACATAAACAAATATTCAATGGTTCGCTGTTCAAGTATAATGAAAATATGAATAGGTGTGAATAATGTGAAAGACCATTCCCCCCTCCCCCTCCTGCAAGTAGTATATGAAATCTGGTTTTGAGAATAAGACATAGAGTCGTGAGCAAACGATAGTGAAGTGAAAGATGCAGACGAGCAAGAGTGAGTTGGGTGGAATAAGCATAAGTGAATGTATGCGAGTGGTTCTTGGAGAATGGCTTGTCTAGAACCTACCATTTCTATTACCTGGTGGAAGCTAGTATTACATACAGGTCATAATAAAATAAACCCATAGACGCATAAAAGTGAGGGAATTACCCATGCATAAGGAAGGGTTCTTTGCTAGGTTCAATATTACAATACAACATTAAAACATCTTTCATGAAACATTCACGTCTGATGCTACTCACTATTTCCTCCTGAGCCACAATGTTGTATTAAAAAACATAACTCATTTAATAAATAAAAAATCAATTTCAGTAGTTTCTGCAGAAGCACAGTTAGAGTATACAGAAATGTGTTAAAAATGGAAGTTTTTGATTGAATAAATGCTGGATCTCAGTGGTAAGAATGGATGTGGTGTGGTCATGTACATGTCGTGTGCCAAAGTAAGTGTATATGTTCACAGGTGATGTAAGAATGTGTATTGGTATTCAATTGAATGTACAATGAGGATCGTGTATAAAATAGAAATAGCATGAAAACCTCGCAGCTATGGGAAGGTAAACATTAAAGGTAAGTGATAGGTCCTGGGAGAATGATGAAAAAGAAGGCAGAACGAGTAGCTTTAGGCTTCCACAGAATAGGAGAGAATTCAAGAGCGGCTTTAATAATCTCTGGTGTGGTTCAGGTTAGGGGTGGGTGGTTTGGATCCTAGGGTCCCTGAGTTCAAGCCCTGTTGGCCGCAGATTTGACACGAGGGGGTTGATTCATGCCTGTCATCCTTCTGGGTCTGGCAAGAATGTTCAGTGTAGCACCAAAAGGCTGCACACGAAGGGGAGGGTATTGACGGATACATTAAAACTGTATTGGTGTGGTGCAGGCGATGATGGGCGCGAATGGCCTCCTCCTGTGCATAATTTCCTTGTAATTCCTTGCAAATTCTTTGATAAGTTATGAGTAAGGTATTTTGTAAGTCGGTGGTTGTGAAATGAGTATCATTTAAACATCCTTTAAATATTAAACGTAGCTTTAAGATAGGTCGTTATGTTCAATAAATTATTATAATGTTGTGAGGAACAGATTTATTGAAGAAAAAAAAATGGTGTGCGTGTGTGTGGTGTGTTGGTTGTGGTGTTTTTTCAACAAACTTTACGAATAAATCTAGATAATCTCATTCTACACTGAAGAAAGGTAAAGATTTCGAATTGTGCAGCTGAATTTGAGTGGTAAAAACTTGTTTTACGATTCTTTTCTTCTCATCTTATGCAGAGAGGGATCATGCAGATGTGAGGACTGATTTATTTCTCCTTTCAACAGACCAACGTGATAACTTGATATTCCCACACGAATAACTTGAGGCTGTAGATAGCCTCTATTCCTGGAAACAGAATGGTTCATCACGTTTCACTGCAAGTACAGAGTCCTTCTGTGCTTTTTCAGGATGGAAACGGCTGGCGAGACGTTCCACCTGCTGAGGCCACTTATGCAGAGATAATCAGCTTTTTTGGAGCTGCAAAATCTTGATCAGCCTTCACTCTGTGCAGTAGTTGGTAAGGATATGGGACAGCTGGGCGATGCAATCAATAGTAAAATGCATAATCGCATGGAAATGTTAATCTATATAACGGTATGAGGTTCAACAGGAAGCTTTTAAAGGTGAACACAGGATCAAGAAATAATTTTTTTCTGGTGCAGAAGATTAAAAAAGATTCATTTGCTGGCATACAGGTTTTTTCGATCGTCGGGCGCTGTTTGCCCTGTGGACGCTAACAGCTGGTTTATTGTGTTTGATTACGAACACGTTCCTCAACTACATCCTAAATATTAACTATAAAACTTCAAGAAGGTGTCTTGCTGTTAATAATTGTAACCTTCCTTGCTCTGCATAAAGTTTCTTAAAAGGTAAACAATAAAAACTCGAAATATTTTCCGCAATGCATGACCCTTTTCATTCGCAAACTGGCGGCACATTTCGCCTATGTAGTATTTTGGCACTCATTTGTTTTGGAATGTTTTCGATTTCTGAAAAGTGAAAATATAGGACTGCTTGTCTCTGACGTTCAAAGGCATGCAGTGTACAAGTCCTTCTGGAACCATGCATGGAGTATGGGCCAAAACTCCACTTGGGTGAGTGCAGGCTGCTTCTTTCATCTTGCTCGGATAGTGACAAATCTAGTTTTCGCATGCTTTTGACATATCTGCAAGCAACGAGTCCCCAAGTTCTGATTTCCTCAACCACAGACATAGTGGTGATTCTTCTTCTTTTTCACTTAATGTTTATCTTGCCTCATTCCTCTTCCTCTGCCTCTCGTCCCATCACACCAGTGCCAGCGTCAGATGTGTTCTTCATGAATCCCAGATCTCTCGTCTGCAATCGGAGGATGAAGCATAATGAAACAATCAAAAGGAAAAGAGAGTGAGAGGGGAGAAAACACAATACCTGGAAAGGAAGAGGTGGGCTTTTGGATAGGCTGCAGTGAGGGTAGCAAGAGATTCATGAGTATGGATGGGGGGTCGTGAGGTGTCTAGATTTAGCATAAATACAATGAAGGACATGCTAGGGTCTGGAAGGAAGTGGGACCGGATTCGCAAAAAAAAAAACAAAGAATGAGTGCGACCTTGTGAAAGAGCAAGGTTGAACTGTGAGTGACAACTAGTTCGGGCAAAAAACTGAAGAAAGGAAAGGATGAATCGGGTGGATTATATACAACATTTCACAAAAGATAAACATTTCTCTCGACTTTGAAATACTTCCTTTATACACCATTTTGAATTCGACACTGCGTAATCTTCAGTTATTGGAACAGAACGGGCAAAATCTAATTTAACGAGCGACTTATTAACATTTTTGACAAAACCCAAGCAATCGTCATCATTTACTCCAACACCAATCAGTTTTCTTTTCCTTGACTTATATACTGCCATCTTTGCTGCGAAGCAGGAAATTGGCTAACACAGCTGGAATTTTTGTGTGGGATATCCATCCATAATTGAACACACAAGTGTTAAAAAACAATCAACAAACTCGACAAAACATTCCGAAGTAAATAATAAGGTTCCAACATTGGCATTCAACATAGATGTGAAGAAGGTTTTCAGACTTCTTACAAAAGGGCATTCATATCCTAGAAGTTTGAAAAAAGGTGTAACAAGTGATAGTAAGGAAGGATCCAGTGTACTAGTCTCCATTGGAGGTCGCCATATGTGGCGGTTTACAGGAGGGTGTAAACTTTTCAGTTATTGAAAATAAGGGGGAAACAAGGAAAGAGGTCTTCTCCATCCGAGACCCTCTGTGTGTTATTTGCCATTGTGAAAGAATTTTACACAACCCAATAAGCTCTTTTTGTTTGGGAAAGGCATTGAAGCCTTGTTAAAAGGGGGACAAGGAAGAGAGCTGGCAAGAGAAACACATACGAGTTCAGGAATGATAGAGAGGAGGTATTTGATGTGTATTGTTCATTGCTTGCTGGTCCTGATTCCCAAGCAATGGCAAGCTGTATGTATGTCCAAGCACAACTGCATAATATGCGTGCCACAATTGGAGAGGATCGCACACCGAGCAGGCTTGCAATGCATCAGCTCCGATCAGCTGACGGTTTTGGGGCCTGAGAAGATCTGTGACAGATTTAACGCCCTTCGTCGGTATAGGTGAATGGAACCTATCAGCTAGGCATATCATGGGAAAAGAGTTGTAGAACAAAGGTTCTTCCAGAAACATTGTTTCATGTAGGAATGTGTAGCTTTGTTATTGTCAGAGCTTGCCACGCATTTAGCAAAATACGCTGAATAGAACAGAGAGGGGGGATGTGTGATTTTGGAAGGTCATCAGGAAGAGAGGGTGGTGCATAGCCTAGCCTCCAGCTGTTTGCAAGGTGACGAGCGATGGTTGACCATGGTGGGAGAGGTCGCGGTGTTAACATGCGAAAGAGCAACCGAGGTCAAAAGGCATTAGCTGGCTCTTTATGTAGACCAGGCCTTGGCCTCCATCAGCGAGTGGTAACTGGAGGACTCCAGGTCCGCAGTTATGGTTTTCCATCCTAGAAAAAGGACACAAAGCACTTCTGGAGCTGTTGAAGCAACGCTAGCTGAAGGATGAGCGCAGAAGAACCTGTGCATAAGGTAGAGGCGCCACCAGTGTGTTGATGATCAAGACCCTTACCCGATATGACAGTTGTGTGATCAGAGCTTTCCATTTTGCAGTTTTACCCCAGACAAACTCGAGCACACGAGCCCATTCTTTGCCAGCTGTGGTTATTATACTAGAACACTCCAAGGTATTTCACCCGATCATCATTGGCCAATGACATGGGCAGGAAGTCTGGTACCAAGTAGGCACAAGCTGGGACCGACCAAAGGGTGCGTTTTGTTCCATTTACTTTGGCTGAAGAACCTTTTCAAATAAGGATAAACAATAATGACGACGTTGAATGTCATTGATATCCTGTAACAGATACACTACGTCTCGGCCGTATGCCAGTAACCTTGATGGCCATTAATGTGGGACAAACTAAACGCTGTTAGTCTACAGCGCAAGAAACCAGTAGGGGTTGATGGAGAGAGCAATAAAGCAACCAGCAGAGGGCACTTGTCTAATTCCCTGTTAACGCCAATGATGGTGTGAAATACCTTGGAGTGTTCTTAGGTAATAATACCACAGTGGCAAAGAATTGGGCTGGTGTGCTCGAGTTTGTTGAGGGTAAACTGCAAAAATGGAAAGGTCTGATCACACAACTGTCAACTCGGGAAGGGTCTTGGTCATCAACACACTGGTGGCCTCTACCTTATGGCACAGGTTCTTTGCGTGCATCCTTCAGTGCGTTGCTTCAACAGCTCCAGAAGTGTTTCGTGTCCTTTTTCTGGATGGAAAACACTAACTGCACCTGGGGTCCTCAGTTACCACTCGCTGATGGAGGCCAAGGCCTGGTCTACATAAAGAGCCAGCTAATGCCTTTCGACTCTCGGTTGCTCTTCGCATGCTATACACGGACCCTCTCCACCATGGGTCAACCTCCTCGTCACCTTTTGCAACAGGCTGGGAGGCTAGGCTATGACCACTCTCTTCCTGATGGACCTTTCCAAAATCGACACATCCCCCTCTCTGGTTTCTATCAGAGTATGCTAAATGCGTGGCAACTCTGACAATAACAAGAGCTACACATTCTTACAGAAACAGATGTTTCTGGAAGAACCTTTGTTCTACAACTCCTTTTTCCATGATATGCCTGCTGATAGGTGTCTCATTCACGCTAACCGACAAGGGCGTTAAATCTGTCGAAGATCTTCTCAGCCCAAACCGTAGCTGGATCGGAGCTGATGCATTGGCAAGCCTGGTCGTGTGCGATCCTCTCAAATTGTGGCACGCATATTATGCAGTGTGCTTTGGACATACACACAGCTTGCACCTGCTTGGGAGCAGGACCAGCAAAGCAATGAACAAAATACACATCAAATACCTTCTCTCTCTACCTTCCTGAACTCGTATGTGTTTTTTCTCTTGCCAGCTCTCTTCTTGTCCCCTTTTTAACGAAGGCTCAATGCCTTCCCAAACAAAAAGACCTTTATTGGGTGTGTAAAATTTCTTTCACAAGGCAATAACACAGCAGAGGGTTCGATGGAGAGACCTCTTCCTGTTTCTCCCCCTTATTTTCTAACTGAAAAGGTTTTTATCACCCTCCTGTACCGCCACGATATGGCGACCTCCAATGGAGACTAGTACACTGGATCCTTCCTTCAATCACTTGTTACACCTTTTTTCAAATCTTCTAGGATATGAATGTCCTTTTGTAAGAAGTCTGAAAACCTTTCACATCGTGATGCCAATGGTTGGAACCTTTATTTATTTTACTTCGGAATTGTTTTGTGAGGTTTGGTTTGATTTTTACACTTGTGTGTTCATTTGGATTGGATATCCCACACAAAAATTCCAATGCTGTGTTAGCCAATTTCCTGCTTGCCAGGCAAAGATGGCAGTATATAAGTCAAGGAAAAGAAACTTGAGGTGTTGGAGTAAATGATGAAGATGCTTTGTTTTTGTTCAAAAATCTTTTAATAAGTCGCGTTAAATTGATTTTGCGTTCTTTTCAGTAACTGGAAGATTACGCAGTTCGAATCAAAATGGTGTATAAAGGAAGTTATTTGCAAAGTCCGAGAGGAATGTTTATCTTTTGTGAATGTTTTGTATATAATCCACCCGATTCATCCTTTCCTTCTTCAGTTTTTGCCCGAACATATTCACTCACAGTTCAACTCTGCTCTTTCACAAGTCTCACTCATGCTTGTTGTTTTTTTTTTGCAATCCGTTCCCCACTTCCTTTCCAGACCCTAGCATGTCCTTCATTGTGATTTATGCTAAATCTAGACACCTCACGACCCCCCATCCATACTCATGATCTCTTCTACCCTCACTGAGCCTATCCAAGCCCACCTCTTCCTTTCCAGGTTATTGTGTTTTCTCCCCTCTCACTCTCTTTTCCTTTTGTTGTTTCATTGATGCTTCATCCTCCGATTGCAGACGAGAGATCTGGGATTCATGAAGAACACATCTGACCTGGGTGCACTGGGTGTGGATGGGGAGAGAGGAGAGGGAAGGAGGAATGAGGCAAGATAACTTAAGTGATAGAAAGCAGAGAATGCACCACTATGTCTGTGGTTGGGGAGAATCAGAACTTGGGACTCGTTGGCTTGCAAGCATATGTCAAAAGCATGGAAAACTTAGATTTGATCACTATCCGAGCAAGATGAGAAGCAGCTGCACTCACCCAAGTGGAGTTTGGCCCATACTCCATGATGTTCCAGAAGGACTTGTACACTGCAATGCGCTTTGAACAGTCAGAGACAAGCAGTCCTATATTTCACTTTTTTCAGAAAATCGAAACATTCCAACAATGAGTGGCCAAAATTACATAGGCGAAAATGTGCGCCAGTTTGGAATGAAAGGGGGATCATGCATTGGGAAAATATTTCTGAGATTTTTATTTTTACCTTTTAAGAAACTTTATGCAGAGCAAGGAAGGGTTCACATTAACAGCAAGACACCTTCTTGAAGTTTTATAGTTATATATTTTCAGGATGTAGTTGAGAACGTGTTCTGTAATCAAACACAATAAACCAGCTGTTAGGTCCACAGGGCAAACAGCAGCCCGACGATCGAAAAACCTGTATGCCAGGCAAATGAAATCTTTAATCTTCTGCACCAGAAAAAATATTCTTGATCCCTAGTGTTCACCTTTAAAGCTTCCTGTTGACCTCATACCGTAATATAGATTAAATTCCATGTGATTATGCATTTTACTATTGATTGCATCCCCAAGCTGTCCCATATCCTTACCAACTATCTGCACAGAGTGAGAGGCTGATCAGGATTTGCAGCTCCAAAAAAGCTGATTATCTCTGCATAAGTGGCTCAGCAGGTGAGACGTCTCGCAGTCCTGTTTCCATCCTGAAATAAAGGCACAGAGACTCTGTACTTTGCAGTGAAAGGTGATGAACCATTCCTGGTTTCCAGGAATGAGAGGCTGATCTTACAGCCTCAAGTTATTCGGTGGGAATATCAAGTTATCACGTTGGGCTGTTGAAAGGAGAAAATAATCAGTCCTCACATCTGCATGATCCCTCTCTGCATAAGATGAGAAGAAAAGAATCGTAAACAAGTTTTACCACTCAAATTCAGCTGCACAATCAAATCTTTACCTTTTCAGTGTAGAATGAATTTCTAGATTTATTCGTAAAGTTGTTGAAAAAACACACACACACACACACACACACACACGCACACCATTTTTTTCTTCATAAATCTGTTCCTCACAACAATTATAATAATTTATTGAACAGTAACGACTATTCTTAAAGCACTACGTTAATATTTAAAGGATGTTGTAAATGATACTATTTCCACAACACCGATACTTTAAAATACCCTACTCATAACTTATCAAAGAATTGCAAGGAAATACAAGGAAATTTTGCACAGGAGGAGGCCATTCGGCCCATCATGCCTGCACCACACCAATACCAGTTTTAATGTATCCGTCAATACCCCTCCCCTTCGTGTGCAGCCTTTTGGTTGCTACACTGGAACTCATTTTGCCGACCTCAGAAGGATGACAGGATGAATCAACCCCCTGGTGTCAATTCTGCGGCCAACAGGGCTTGAACTCAGGACCCTAGGATCCAAAGCCACCACCCTAACCGTGAAGCCAACACCAGGATTAAACCGCTCTTGATGTCTCTCCTGGATTCTGTGGAAGCTAAAGCTACTCGTTCTGCTCTTTTTCACTCATTCTCCCAGGACCTATCACTTTACCTTTAATTGTTTACCTTCCCTGCTGGAGGGTTTCATGTATTTCTATTTTTATACACAATCCTCATTGTACATTCAATTGAATACCAATACACATTCTTACATTACCTGTGAACATATACATCTTACTTTGCACATGACATGTACATGACCACACCACATCCATTGGCTTACCACTGAATCCAGCATTTATTCAAATACAAAAACTTCCATTTTAACACATTTCCTGTATACTCTACTGTGCTTCTGAGAAACTACTGAAATTGATTTTTTATTTATTAAATTGAGTTATGTTTTTTTAATACAACATTGTGGCTCAGGAAATAGTGAGGTAGCATCAGAGTGAATGTTTCATGAAAGATGTTTTAATGTTGTTATTGTAATTATTGAACTAGCAAAGAACCCTTCCTTATGCATGGGTAATTCCTTCACTTTTATGGCGTCTATGGTGTATTTTATTATGACCTGTATGTAATACTAGCTTCCACCAGGAGTAGTATAGAAATGGTGGTTCTGAGACAAGCCATTCTCCCAGAACCACTCGCATACATTCACTTATGCTTATTCCACCCACTCACTCTTGCTCGTTCTGCTCTTTTCACTCACTATCGTTTGCTCACGTACTCTATGTCTTATCTCAAAACCTAGATTTCTATACTACTTGCAGGGAGGGGGAGGGAATGGTCTTTCACATTATTCACACCTATCATATTTTCATTATACTTGAACAGCGAACCATTGAATATTTGTTTATGTTCTATTTTAGGGAATAACTTAATTTTCTTACATCACCATTCTTAAATCACCTCATCACCATTGAGTATATTAACAACCAATATGTTGGAACTTGGTTTAAGTATTGTTGTTGAACAGAGATGAAATAACAAACCTCTTTTAATGCTCTTCTCTAAGCACCTCCTGAGCCACATATCATTTTGAGATTGTAGTAAATTATTTTTCCACTGATTTCTTGACAACAATGAAAGGTTTTCTGTCCATTCAAGGATGTTTAATTTCTTTACATCATCTAAATTATTTGTATTTAAATTTATCCACATATTTGTTTTATTTACATTTGTTTTAGTAATTTCTTCAATAAGGCTTATTTGGCATTCCTCACATTCATTATGTTTTCCATTTAAATACCAAGGCTGTGATTTTCTCTACTCTGGTTTGGTTATTGCTTGGTTCTATCATGTATATACCAGTAAGAAAAAAGGCTGCCCATTAAAATCTCCACTTAAATTTTTTTTTATTCTTATACTTTATTTTATATGCCTGGTGTTGGCTTAATGGTTAGGGTGGTGGCCTTTGGATATAAGGGTACTGAGTTCAAATCCCACTCAGCTGTTGAATTAATACCAGGTGGGGTTAACTCGACCTATCATTCTTCCGAGGTCAGCAAAATGAGTGCCAGCATGCTGGTATACTGTGTCAGAGTGGTGATCTGTCCAGGATTGTACCCAACAGCCAAGGAGACTGCTTAAACAGCACCAATGCTCTGCACAGAGTATGGTCCCATCCAACTTTATTTTATGTCTTCGCACTTATGTATATCTTAACTCGTACTTATCGGTTAAATATTATATCCATAAGGAAAGGGTGCCAATTCCATTTTCTAAAATATACCTCTTATCATCAAAACCCCCCAGTGCCTTCTTATTTACCTCATCTGTATATAATTGATGTTTATAACTTCTTATTGTATTCATTTTTCGATACTCTTCTTTCTTGAAGGCTAAACAGTTGTAATAATGTTCAAAGTTTATTGTTTCCTTTATTACATTTTTCTTTACCCCCTTTAACTTTTTATTACTCTTTTCAATATTTTTATCAATATACTTATTAGCATCAGCCTTTTCTCTGAATCCCACAAATTCACTCATTATCTTTACACCAAATTCATCTTTAAACTTTCCAACAACCTTTTTATTATTTGCAGAGAATAGTTGGTTATGTGATTTATAATTGCTTGTTTCATAAATATCAATATCTTGAGACATATCCTTATAAATGTCTTCTGTATTGATTTTCAAAATAAAACTGTCTGTATCCATATAATGTAGATGGTTTTACACATTATTCACACCGATTATATTTTCATGTGCATGACCTCACAATGCATAAATTACCCATGCATACATCAATGTATGATAACTCCATCCACATATTTCTTCTTTAAGTTGGTGTTGAAGTTGTCATACATTAACAACTTTGACAAGTCAAGAAATGATGTTCTGAGGTAAATAGGTTTATACATTTCAATCCTCTCTTTATTCATACTAGTACGTGCCCGTAAAAAAATATATATATATATATAAATATTCAAACCGTGAGCAAGAAACAACAACCACACAGGCCATTTCTTCGCTCTCGCGTGCCCGTACGTGCGTGGCCCGGAAGTTCGCATATTATTCGGTTACGATTATTCGCAATTTAGTTTTAATGCCCAAATATTCAATTAGTGCCAATGTATTTTGCCTTTTCGCAATGTCATCGCAAGGAAAAACAAAAAGAGAAGAGAGAGAAAAAAAATTACTTCCTGGTTCGGAGCACACCAGCTCACTCTGATGTTACCGAAATTTATGCACCGTCTAATATGAAAACGATCATAACTTGGGGCATTGTGTTTATCTATAAATGCGCATAAGAAATCGAGAAATTATTAGAATACACGAAGTCATCACTCTCCGGAAGCCCGTACGTTGTAACCCGTAATGGGGAACGCGACTGAGCTTCCCTTCCCCCATCGGCCACGCCCACGCAGCAACGTGTCCTGTCATTGGTTGGTAAATAAATGGCCATAACTTGGGAAGCACTTGTCCGATTAATATCAAACCTTGAAAAGGCACATCCTCAGGTCCCCAGCAATATACCTGGCAAGTTTCAATTAGATCGGACCAGTGGTTGTCGAGAAACAGCGGTCACAGACACACACACACACACACACACACAGACACACACACACACACACACACACACGCACACACACACACAGATTGCTGGAATTGTAGATAGATGAATAGTACAACAAAAGTTCTCTGAAAACACCTCTGCTCTTTGAAAACTTGGTTTATTCATGAATTTTGATGCTTGTTTCCAAAATGTAGCAAGTCTTATGTTTTGTCTATTCCTAACATTTTCCAGAGTCTTTCCAAATACAGCATTATTCATTAATTTATAAAAGCTCTTCTGAAAATCTGTTTTTGCTTCTGTTCTCCTTTTCGTATTAAAATCAATGTAGGTCTTCAACGAATGACTGTTTAAACTTTAAACTTCTTTACTTTCTTTCTTCTTTACTTTCTTTACTTCTTTCTTTAAAGAAGTTTAAACTCTTTACTCTCATACCAGCAGATAAAAATATTGTATTAAATTCCTTTGATGTAAAACATAATTCTCTTTATCATATAATGTAGTAAGTAATTTTTCTGTTGGTTTCTTGCTCGAAGTAAGAAATGATTGCTGATAACTGCTAAGCCATTCCTTTCTCAGACTTTCTTTATCAGGTGCCTAAGGTAGGTATTTATGTTTTTGTGGATTATTTCTAGATATTTTAAATTAACCTCAAAATAATATCCAACCTGTGCTTTATCTAACTCCTTTTGAGAAGGGATAACGATGTTTTGTCAAACTTTTTCATAATCTTTCTGTTTTACCCATTTGAGTTTTTCATAAGGTAAAAATTGAGACATAGCCCATCCATACAAATTGTTAACATCATAATATATCAAGTAAGAATTATCTTTTGTAGCATCATAGTTGGGAAGATATTTGTTGTTTGCTTTAGCATATCTCTTCGAACAGACTTGTGATATTCCAACTATTTTTGCCTTCTCTATCATCAAAAGCATATCTACACCACCGATTAATTCCAAAGGTTGTTTTGTCATTTTTAACATGGCACTCCAAGCCAATCCTGGTGCTATATAATCGTGAGCGGGGTCTAACCCATAGGAATTTTTATTTTGACAGACTGTTCTAAAAGTCTCAAATACATCAGCCAATAAAAGAACATCAGTCTTAAGATACAAATCGTGATATTCTCCAAGGTTGTTTTTATTATGTTTCTTCAAAACATTTTAAGCATAAATATAATCTTTATCAATTATGTGTTTTGTTTTATTCATGAAAAAAACTTTCCTTTGGAGAAAGATGTGTGTCTTCAAATCTTTCATTGGAATCCATAGAATCATGAGGATATATTCCCTTTTGTGAAAGAAGATTAATATCAGGAAAGTTTTTAATATGTCATATTAAGTTAGATGATGGGCTTGACATAAATTTGAATGTGTCAAGGAATCTGATATGAGGTAATGGAGATGTATGGTTATAGATTGTTTTTGTGAATGAGACGTAGTTCTGGTTTGTGTTAGGAATGGCTGAAATATTTCCAGGTGTTTTACTTAGTTCTTTTATAAATAGATGTGTGTCATAGTGAGCATTGTTGTAAAGAAAGACTGCAATGAAAGGAGGAAGTTTAAAATTGAGATTACAACATTGATGAGCTGGATCTCTATATTTACCAGTGAGATGACAATGGTCTCTTACCTTTGGACCTTCATGATTTTTCTCCTCACAAATATGACAGACAGTCTGTGTAAATTTCCTTTTCTCTTGTTTTGTTAAGGAGAATGTTCTTTAGGTTTTTCCATTACCTTATACATTTGAATGCAGTCTTTTTCCAGTCATTCTACAAACTTTTCAGAGGCATCTTCTCCTCAATAAAGTTCTAACTTGTATTCATCACCAACAGATGATTTGATGTAAAAACAGAAACCACAAGGAATATGTTTCTGATATTTATTTGTGTATGATTGATTTGGATTTGGAGAAACATTATCTATCTTTTCAAGGATACTATCAAAATCGGATGTTTTATCGATTTGTTGAAATCTTTGAATTAAATATTTGAACCTAGTTTTGGCATCTTAATTATGGTTGATTTATGATTACTGCAATATTTTGTATGTTGATTTAATCATTCTTTTGTATGAAAGAAGTTGAGACATCACTTAAACAGATATGTTTTACATTTTTTATTGATTACTTGTGAAGTGATTAATCTTGATACATTTTTGATATAAACATAATGTGAATTTTCTTCTGAACTATAACACAGAAGGTCAATGTGTGTTTCATCATTCTTATCATTATTTGAAATCTTTAATATTTAAATTTTGTTTGTATCCATAAATCCATATAGATTATTCATTTTCTCAAATTTAGCAAAATATGTCATTGACATTGGAAACATTAAATCTTTAACATTTAGTTTTGTCTCATATTTCTTAAAATGAGAAACTCTTTCTGGCTTTCATTGTGGGGGGTGTAGGTGAGCAAGAACCGACCAGAGAAAGCATTTATTATCATTGTTTTGAATATTAACAACTGCCTTTGAAAGCTTTATCTCTTTTGGTAAATCAATGTTTGAGGAAGCTTTGAGAGGATCTGATTTGAGGATGTGTATCCCAAAAAGTTTTTTTTTTACAATTAATCCACTACATTAACGAGACCGACCAATAATTTCATCTTGTATAATTTCATCATAAACAACACATTGTAAGAATTCTTGGAATTTTGTAATAAAATATGGTCTTGTTTAAATTTAGAAATATTGATCTTTAACTCCTTCAATATCAGCTTAATTTGGTACTTTTGTTAAAGAAAATTTTGCTCCAATATAAAACTTAAAAGTACCCATTTAATTTAATGTTTTTTTCATTGGAATTTCAATACTTGGTTTAGTCATTACAAGTTCCTCATCAACTGATAACGGTATATCTTTTGCACTTCCTTTATAGCTGAATAATCTTATTTTTATATGTACCTTAAATGCTCCGTCTATGTTTTCAATCTCCTCATTAAAGACGACAATATTTGCTGTCATTGGAGTTGGAGTTGGAGTGTGTTTTTATGAATTTATCAGGCAAATAACACCGTTTTAGCATGAATAATATTTATTGTGCAAAAATTGTTGGTTTGCTTCATACAAGCTAAAATATACACGATTTGATAGAAAACATGCGTTTCTGCATTCGTACAGTGATTTGGAACAAAAAACGTTTTCATAAGCTAATGTGTTGTTAAAAATGCATCTGTTAGCAAATATGACCGTTTTTGCATGAATAAGGTTTCTAATGTAAAATGTGTTGTTGTGCTTTGCACAAGCTAAAAATACACAATATTTGGTAAAAGCTCAAATTTCTGCATTTCAGCAGTGATTTCCTTCCAAAAAAGTGGTCAGATCAAGCTAATATGCAATAAAAACACTTGTATTTGGCAAATATGAACGTTTCATCATGAATAAGGTTTCACATGTAAAATGTGTTGTTTTGCTCAGCGCAAGCAAAAATATATATGATTTCATAGAAAATACATGTTTCAGCATTAGAATAGTAATTTGGAACCAAAAACAGTTTCAGAACACGTTATGTGTTGAAATCGCTTGCACGTGGCAAAGAAGACCGTTTTTGCATGAATAAGGTTTCTGATGTGAAATGTATTGTTTCTCATTGCAAGCCTAAATATAACCTATTTGATGGAAAACATATTTCTGCATCAGACTTGTGATTGGGTCCAAATTCCAGTTCAAAACAAGCGAATATGTTCTGTAAAATGCTTGTGTTTGGCAAAAAGTTCTGCTTTTACAGGAATAAATATGGCTTCCAGTGTTTTGCTCAATTCAAGCTAAAATACACACTCTTTCAAGAAAAACACGTGTTTCTGCCTTAGAATTGTGATTTACAACAAAATGCATAGTCAGAAAAACCTTATGTGGTGTTGGAAATGCTTATTTTAAGCAAATAACACCATTTTAGCATGAATAATGTTTCTTGTGCAAAATTAGTTGTTTTGCTTAGTACAAGCTAAGATATCACAATTTATTAGAAAACACATGTTTCTGCATTAGCACAGTGATTGGATGCAAAAACGGGTTCACAACAAGCAAATGTGTTGTTAAAAATGCTTCTGTTAGCAAATAAGACCGTTTTTGTATTAATAAGGTTTCTCATGTAAAAATGGCTACTATTAGGCCCTGCTCCCCACATACTCTTCTTCGTTGTTTTTAACTGGGCTGCAAGCATAATTGTTTGTGTGGTTCCATCTTCTGATATAGTTATGTTACTTTGAGGCTTCGTGTTGAAACACTTATTTGAAACCTTTGGGTCAATTTGATTGCATTTATGGTGGATTATGATGGGGTGTTTTCACATTTCTTTATTATCGGGCACACGTCATGGGCCGCACTTTAGGCTACCAGGGGCCGCCAGTGGCTTGTGGGCCATGCCATGAAGAACAGAGCCCAGGAGTTTCACTTTCCGATTTTGCCAGTGACGTCACATCTGGAAGCCATATTGATCCGAATGCCGGTTTACCTAGCGAAAGTGTATTTCAAGCTCAGATTCCGATACTGATTCCACCGTCATTAGAAAAGTCTGAAGTTTCTCAGTATGTTGAAACTGATCAGTAGAATTTTGAAGGAACGGTGGGAGACAAAATTAGTAATGAAACACTTTGGGGGGGGGGGGGGAAGTGGAGCCGTATCGTATCAGGCCTTGTGTGAATGATTCAGAGGAAGAAGGTGGAAGTATTATTGGCTAAAATGGCACTCAGTAGAGTGCATTCCTATACTTCGCAATGCCTATTCCATGATAACTTTTCGGGCCTAATACTGGGTTTTAAAGTACATCCTGGTTTACCTTGTTGGGGTCTGAAGCTCCCATGTTTTTGGCCTGCTCAACCATGTCTTGACTTGGAACAGGCCATGATTTCTTAATGATAAAGTTTTTTTCACTTTCCTCACATATTATCGTATAGCTACGAATCGCTGGGTACATTGCAATGCTTACAAACACCTGGAGATGCCACTGTTTGTGGCCTTATTTCATTTCTGCGCATGCCATAACCTCAACAATCTCCTAAACTAAGCCAAATTACTAAATTTAAGCTTCAGGATTGAACTTAGAAACAGCACCAACTGTGAAAAAGTGTTAATTTGTCCAATTTGGACATATTTGATATTTTAGGCATCTCTGGGGGGTGTGTTTAATATGACAGTTCGGTGATTGCTAATCTAAGTTATGTATATATTGCTAATCTCCCCCTCTTTTTTTCTTCCCCCAACCCTTAGTATACCTGTCGTCCGGATGGTGGTCATCTCCAGACGTGTATATCCGGATGGACCCACACCTCACACTGCCTTCCCTTCACATATCTGGACAGTGGTTATGCCCGGATGGTAGTTTTCTCCGCACATATCCAGATGGTAATTATCTCAGCATGTATCTGGATGGTGATTATCTCCGCATGCATCTGGACGGTGGTTATCTCTGCATGTTTCCGAATGGTGGTTATCTCCACACATATCCAGATGGTGGTTATGTCTGGAAGTATCCGAATGGTGGTTATGTCATTCAACCGTATCTCTACCCACACGGCATCACACCATCACCTTCTTTTCTCTTTCCCCATCCCCTTTCCACATTGGGACCAACGTAAGCCCACAGGCTTATGTCGTGTGTGCAAGGGGTCGCCAGTGATTCCCGTCTTCTTTATCTCTCTGTCTATCCCTCTTACTTGTCTAATTTCCTGGAGTGACTGATGCACCTATGTCTGTAGTTTCATAATAAGGTGACTGTTGAAGTGGCTTGTGTGTCTAAGGGGAAGGCTTTCATTAGTGACACTGCATTGCTTGTATATATGTGCCTATTTGTTTAACACAATCCAATCATTTCCAACCTGGCGATTGACTCTTTCTTCCATTGGTTAGACCAGCGTTTCTCAACTTTTTACCCTTGTTGAACCCTTGAAATAGTTTTATGTCTCAGGGAACCCCTGCATAAAATTATTATATACCATTATTAATATCTAGCTTTTATATTTTTATCGTAGTTCATGTGGTAATATAATTTTTTTTTTTCGGATACCTGGTTTAAGGAAAAAAATGACCCCCTTTTGTCAAATTTATTGGCAATGAAAAAAAAACATACTGCTCGTTTATGAGACCTCACACCGAGGTTTGAAATATTCGATTAAAAAAATATATATATATATTAGACTTATGCACTATCGCAGCTGCGTCGTACTCCTATTACTTTGTTTTGTTATCATTGATGACATCACGAGGTCGTTTCTCGCAAGTTTCCGCGATTCACTGTTCAACACATGTTTCAAACCACTAAAAAATCTGATTGAATTGGACCAATCTGCTTGCTTTGTAATTGGGTTGTGCTGCTTGGTCAATTTAAAAACGTCATTTTTGAAAGTGTTTGTCAACCCCGAGTCTGTTTGAAAATTTAAAAAAACACCTCATGTAACTTGATAAACAAAACTTAAACAAATAAAGCTGAAGCAATAAAGGTAAACAGAAGATAACACAGAGAGAGAGAGAGAGAGAGAGAGAGAGAGAGAGAGAGAGAGAGAGAGAGAGAGAGAGAGAGAGAGAGAGAGAGAGAGAGAGAGAGAGAAACACATTCATGCTAGGAAGCACAGAGAAGATAGATGACACCGTGCATGCGTCCCGTACTTGAGTCAGTCACTCAATGATACACGAATCCGCCGCGTACAGGACGTCCACTAACCAGTGAGGGCGGTTTCACACTGGCGCCATATAGACATCGTTAAATACATTCCCTATGGTTGTTATAATTGTAAATAATATAAGAGGTTGAAGCCTCTATTATAATAACCAAGGAGTTTCCAACAATATGCCGTACGTGTATAGTAAAATTACGAATATTAAATCAAACAAAAACTACTCAAAAATACATTAGCCTATTTAGTCCATGAGCCAGGCCAGATATCGGTACCACCTGGGGTGACTAAAACACGAATGGTACTAAAATGTTTATAGAGTGACTGTAAATACATTAAGATATGATAGCCTTCCCGCACTGGTAGCTTAGTCTGATTTTGTGATGCAATGGGGTGCTACCCTAAAAACAGATTTACAGCGTGACGCTCAGGGTTTTCCTCATTTTCTTTAAAATCAATCACACGATCAACGCGAAACTTTGGACACGCTATGTAGAATTTGATTCTCTACCAGAGTTGTTCCTAGGTATTTTTCAAATTTCCTCATATTTTGGGATTTACCCTAAAAAAATTTATATTTGGGTATTTCCCATAATCTGGAATAAATCCCTAAATATGGGAGAAATTGAAATATATATTCTAACAGCTCTTGTAGCTAATTTGATTCTCTACAAGAGTTATTCTGATGTATATTTCAAGTTTCCCCATATTTAGTACTACCTGACATCGGAGTATCGCAGCAGAATACTTGAGGCAGCTCAGGGCATGGTAGTAGGCCAAAAGTATACTGACTTCAGCCACCCAGACCTACAGATGCCCAGGATTAGAAGAGATGAGGCCGATGTCCAATCTTTAGTTCAACTGATGGAGACCAGCTGGTTGACCCCCTTCAACGCAGAGCAAGGAGATCTTGTCAGTTTGTCAACTGCGACTACAGCACCACCAGAAGTTGCCAAAGACCTTCTAGGGGCCTACAGAATAGGAGAGGATGCATATCAAGCCTTAAGGAAGAGCACCTGGAGACCGATACGCCAACTATACAGTTTCATGACACGATGACGAAGACGAAACTGAGAACGTTCACTAACATCAGAATGAAGCCACGCTCACAAGGCCATGCCAAGGAGGCTATCTTGAAGGCTGACAGGAATCTATTTGGCCAGATGATCCTTGTTGCTGAGAACAGAAAGCTCAAAATGAGTCATGTCTTGGCTCATCCCTGGGGCCTTTGCCATGGCACTTGCCAGCGGTAATGGGTCTCTCCCAAGACCAACAAGGCTGCCCTAGCAATGGAGTTGGAGAGGAATGTTTCTCCTGCAGAGGTGATCCCAGCCCTCTGCTACCATAATTGATGGGATGAGCCTGGTCCAGAAACTGAAGGGAAACGACAAAACTTTTTCACAGCTTGCAGGCACAGCACTGAGTCACGTTGTCCATGAGGGTGCTAAGAGGCAGGCGCATTGATGTTGTGTTTGACGTCTACAAGGAGACATCCATCAAAGATGCAGAACGAGCCAACAGAAGTGCAGGCACAGGGATCCATTTCAAGAACATTCAACCTGGGCACAACATCCAGCAGTGGAGAAAGTTACTCGGTAGTTCCTCCAACAAGGCAAGTCTCATCAGTTCCTGGTAAGAAATGGAAAAAACCACAGCACAGGGACAAGCTCGAGGGCAAGGAGCTGTATGTCACATGTGAGCAGCTCTGCTTCAAGATCACCAAAGAGCAGTGGGAAGAGGCTCCTGAGCTAAAGTCAAGTCAAGAAGAAGCAGACACACGCCTCCTTCTCCATGCACTTCATGCAGCAGAATCTGGGTACAAGTCTGTCATCATCACTGCAGAGGATACAGATGTCATGGTCCTGTGTCTGGGCATGTGCCCAAGATCCCATCCCACCTGTTCCAGAAGTGCGGGACGAAGAACGGACAAGATTCCTGGATATCACCACACTGAGGCCGTACACTGGGAGGCAGCGTGTGTGATTCATTGATTGGTATGCATGCCTTTACAGGCTGTGATACCGTCAGTGCATTCGCTGGCCGGAAGATGACGACACTCAGCAGGTGAAGATGGACAAGACATACAGGATGCTTTCGACGAACTTGGGCGCTCATGGGAAGTGTCTCCTGAACTATTTGAGAAGCTACAGGAAATCACCTGCCACATGTACCTGCCATCTACCCACACAACTGAGGTGAACAAGCTTCGGTATGAGCTGTTCTGTGCGAGACGTGGAGAGGTGGAGTCAAGTCAACTCCCTCCTTGTGAGGACTGCCTCTTCATGCATGCACTACGTGCAAACTACCAGGCTGCGATCTGGAGGAGAAGTCTGCAGAGCCAGCCATTTGTTGCGAACCCAACAGACTGCGGCTGGATGACAGATGAGGACGGCAAGCTTGCTGTCAACTGGATGCGAGGCTCACCAGCACCAGATGCTGTTATGCAGCTACTGTCCTGCAAGTGTGTGCGGTCATGCGAACTCCTAAGTGCACTTGCCTCAGCAATGGCCTGAAGTGTACGGACATGTGCAGGTTACAGACATGCCAGAACAAGGCTATTGAAGAAGAGCCGGTAGCACAACAGTCAGATTCCGAGTCTGACGTAGATGATATTGAGGAGGAGTAATTTGCAATAATAGTAAGTACAAGCCCATGGCATGCTTAGTGTGTATTTACAGGACTTGTATTAAATGTGACAATTACTATATTCATTTTAGTGACATTTAGGCATTCCTGTCCCCAAATTTGACATTTTAAAATTTTTCTGAATTTTCGGTAGGGTGTGTCTATTCAAGAAGTGATAACGACCATTAAGCTACCAGTGTGCAAGGCTATCATATCAAAACATAAACTAGAGACATGTAGCAAGCTAAAAACACCTAAGAGAATTAGTCACCCCGGGTGGTACCGATATCCAAAATTCGGGTCTTGGCTCATGGACTATTTATTACTGTTTCTCGCGGAACCCCAAGCGACCTCTTGCGGAACCCTAGGGTTCCAGGGAACCCCGGTTGAGAAACACTGGGTTAGACACTAGTGTGTAAATAGTGGATGAGGGTTTTTCCCCATTGTTTCACTACTAGCTGATATCCCACTTACGATTCTGCTCGTCCATTCTTAATTTATAGGAGTGGGGCATCGATGGCACAGTTCCATGTCTGGTTGGATTAATTTGCAGAGAAGGTAACATGGGAATTGGATGTAAGGACCCCACCTAAATTAATTGTCTCAGATGGCATTCATCGTTGCTTAACAACCCGTTGTGCCACAGAGTTATCTGCAGCTCATCAGCTTCAGGATTAAAGGTTGGGAAGTGGGTCTGTGAAGCCACTCGTGACCTGGCCGGCAAACCCATAACAATACATTGTTATTAGCCCAATCACAAGCTTTGAAACAGGTATTAAAAAAAGAGATAAAGAGCAAAAAAAAATTGTATCCACTTGTCACTTTATGGAGGATATTTTTTTTCAGTTTCGGCTGTCTGAAAGTAATAGAGCCCTCCCCCTCACAATCACTTTGCTGATACAGTACTTCAGTTTAATGAATTCCTTGCAAATATGTTTTTGACCTTCCTTTATATGAAGCATAGTTATTTTTTCCAGTTATCCTCTGCAGCTTGGAGGATGCAGCAGACTGGAAAAAAAGTACATCTACTTCTGCAAAGCTCATAATTGATACACGTCCAGAAACACCAACACCCAGCAACAGTCATATGAGATATAAAGTATGAAGCTTGTGTCCATTTTCAGACCTGGAAAGCATTTCTCATTTGATCATTTCCTTTCCAAAAACAGGTCACCAATTGATACAGCTCAGTATAAAGCAGAAATAAAAATGAACTCCATTTCTAACTTCAAAGGTCACCTTTCCAACAGATCTCACTTAAATTCCATCAGCTAGTTCTTCTTTGTCCAACTGAACCACACTAGGTTATTGTCTTCAAATGTGAAACAAAATTCCTTTTTATCATCAACAGCACATGTTACTACTTGTATCATTAGTGTGCAGGTCCGAAAATTCATGCAGTGCCACCTGGCATCAATTCATTCATTAACTCTCTCTTCTTTTTCACCAACGGCTACATTTCATTCATTTTAAAAGGAGCCAATGTAATGCCGATTTTCTAGAAAGGTGCAAAAACAGACCCGATTGAATAAAAATCATCAGGAAAACATTTTAATCGAAGCGTGGATAATCTTTAGATTTACATTTTCCTAGTTTCTGGTGGTATGAGCTTGGCTTTCTCACAGACATTCATTATTGGATAAGCTTCTGTTGACACAAAAGTCTTGAGATAATGTCTTTACAAGAAGGGTCTTTAGCCTATTCGTCTTCCTTTTTATCACTTCTTTGAATCTACATAACTTCCTTTTCCATCCTGTTATGAATATTCCATGAAACTATTCCAGTCCATGAAACAGTTGTACATAACTATTCCATGAAAGTTATTCCATCCTGTCCCATAAAACACATTCCAATGACATATCAATTCAGTTTCATCATTATTCCTGTCATAAATACCTGGAGCTGATTGACATTTAATCAATGATCTTTATTTTAAGGCATATATTCTTGTTGCATGCCAATCATGCACCATTTACTAGTCCCCTACTGGTTTCATTGGAGGGGACAAGAGGTTTGCTCTCCATCCATCGGTCGCACCTGTTTTTGCAGACTTCTTTTTTTTTGGTATACATTGTCGAGGTCGTGTGAGAGCTAACACGCAACGCCCAGCAAGGGGGGGGGCATGAGACAAGAGGGGTGGGAGTGGAAAGGACAAAACAGTGGGGAACAGAGACATTAGGAGATCTGTGGAAGGGAGAGGGATGGGGTGGGGAACATGGGGTACACAAGATGGACATTACAGAGACTTTCAGGAAGAAAAGCAGGGAATTGGAAGGAGGTGGGTTTGGTGTGGATTAATGAGGGAAGAAAAGATCGAGGATTTGGATGGGGGATGATAAGAGGTGGTGGTGAACAGCTGTTTTGAAGGCCTGGAGGGAAGAATGGGATTGAACAGATTGAGGGAGTTTATTCCAAAGGTGGGAAAAAGGAGGAATGAAAGAGTGACGGTGAGCAGTGATTCGTGATTTTGGTAGTTTTACCAGGAGGGGGTTGCTGGCGGACCTTGAGCGCCCTGCGGAAATATGGGGGGGGGGACATATCGCAGACAGAGCAGGGGGGCGAGACCAGAGAGGAGACGGTAGAAGAAAGAAGGACCACCAACCTGCCTGCAGTGAAAGAGTGAGAGACCCAAAGACTCAGCCTCATCACGGTAGATACCAATGATCCTAAACATCTTGGTTTCCACAGCGTGAAGCATATTGTATTGCAAATGTTCTTGAATTCCTAATTTGCAAATGTTCATGCCTTCAATCCATGCTAATCTGTCTGTCTGTCTGTTCGGTCCAGTGCTCTGTTAATTGAATTACTTCTTGCTGTGTAAATGATGTGTGCAAACTAAAGTAGTTGTACTCTTGACTCGACCCTTGTTCTTTTCACTCATACATGTCCTGCAAGTAAAGGCCGATCAAATTCACCCTGTTTAAGCACTGTCGCCATTTTCTGGTGATCAAGGTCATTAAGGAAGCATAACCACTCAGCAAGTCTTTCCAGCTAGTGGTGGAAAGTCCACAAGGTCGATGATAATATTTAATGGTAAATCACATTAATTTGTAAACCCTTTCCTTTTTAACTTTTTGGTGAATATATATTTTATCCAACACATACATTTATTGCTGTCTTCCATCAACTTTATCAACCTCTCCCAAATCATTACTTTGGTTGTGATTACTTCAGGATCATCAAAATGAATATTTTGTCAAGCTGTTATGCTTTTCTAGATTACTTATCCAGCATAATGTGTTCTTCTTATTGCTAATGGCAGCTTGACTGCCGGGTAGCTATCATTTTGTTGGGTCACGACTATGTCGCTGATACTGTGCCCCTCCACCAGTACACTGGTACTCATTTCACCAACCTCAGAAGAATGACAGGCCGAGTCAACCCCACCTGGTGTTAGTTCAGCAGCAAACATGGCTCGAACTGAGGACCCTAAGATCCCAAGCCAACCACCCGAACCACTAAACATACACCAGGCTTAACATAATGTGTTGAAAACATGTTTTTAGCCTCCACTTTTCCCAAAGGGATCGGACATGCTATTAGTGTGTGTGTGTGTGTGTGTGTGTGTGTGTGTGTGTGTGTGTGTGTGTGTGTGTGTGTCGTTGGTTGTTATCTCCATATGAGGGTTTCAAAAGATGGAATGAAGTCCTCCCAGTTCTCGAAGTAAGGGGTCATTTCAGTAAGGGGTCATGTTCACTTTCATTTCAGAAGAGGTCATGATTCATGGACCAAGTTTTGAAGTTTTCTTGTTCTTAAAGTTTCATTCTGAGGGCTCTCTTCAGGATCATTACTGAGCCCCAGACAGCTTCCAACTGTAGTTCGTTTGTAGTGATATTCCCATGGATGGTGTTTAAGATCTCCATGAGGTTCTTTTATCATTCCCTTTGCCCCAATTATAACTGCTACAATTTCGGTGCTCTTCAACTTAAAGGATCTTTTTGCAGAGGTATTCGGCTATTTTGTTGATGTCTGCATTGTTAAGGCCAAAATCGCTGGGTACTTAAACCTCATTCAGCAATGTCGTGTATTCCTATACATTAGACCTCCAACTCTGCCTTGATTCTTTACTAAGTTTTAAATAACGTAATCTTGATTGGATGACCCAACTTATGTCATAATAAAGGCCAGTTTCAAGAAAATGGTAAAGGAATACCATTTCTGCTCAAAGTTTAACTCCAATTTTACGTGCATATTTTTGAATGGTGTGTGTGTGTGTGTGTGTGTGTGTGTGTGTGTGTGTGTGTGTTTGATGGCCGGTAGGTTGGGAGTCTCACACCACTCTGGATGCAAATCACATCTGTGGAAACTTCACACTAAATGTCTTTAAGTTCTTTAAATGCGGTTCCATGCACAAAACGCTGACGGTCCTTGTTCCGAAATAGCTTCTGGGTATTAACATACTTACAAAAGCCATTGGTACAGTCACTTATTTCCAGACAAACAATTAAGCAAAAGAGAGGAAAAGCATCAATTTTGACCTCATGATGATTTTCACGAAGTGATTCCCTGAGGATGAGTATGGACCAAGTCCAGAAATTACAGGATTTAGTTACTGCATAACAGTCATGTTCAAAGTAGACAGAAGGCATCTTCGAATGATATTCAGCAAACTGCAGTCTTGTTGTGTCCTATGCTAATGCAGAACGACAGCTCCCATGATACGTAGAATACACAGATGGCGACCTGAACATCTGCTCCTGTATATAATCATATCCTGCGGGTTGTTGGGTGAGCTCAGTCTGAAAAAATTTAGCACACTAACCAAAGCATTTTATGAGCTTGGAGAGCACAATTCGCTTTACCACCCAAAACAAAACATGTTGATGACTATTGGTGTCATTTTCCATCCCAGTACTGATGTTTACATTTTTATGAAATTGAATACTTCATATGATATTTATGTGTGGTTCTTCAATATTCTGGATGTGCCAAAAAAAACCCCAAACCTTCCGTTTTACTCACCATTAATTTATTTTTCATGTTTTTTCTCTCTCTTATTTCAGACAATGATAGCTGAGGTCCTGTAGGGAATTATGCCCTGGACAAATGCAGAAAAGTTTTTTCTCTAAAATTCTACATTAAAATGCAATCCTCCAAACTCAAAGACACTTCAAGAGAAATTTAACTGAAGAGATGCCCCAAGCAAAGGGAGAATATTCAAATGGATGAATGCATTGAGAGAGGAAGGAACTGTGCAAAAATTAAACTCAAAATCAATTGACAGACTAACTCATTCTGGATGCCATGAGCTGAGAACTCCTGAGGTTATTGAGAAGGTCTGACAGTGGGTCAGAAACAATCCAAAAAAGTAGTTTCACCGCCTCAGTCAAGAACTTGGACTCACAGGGTCAAGTCTCAGGAGGATTCTCCATGACGACATGAAACTTAACCATACAGAATAAAAGTCAGATACAAGCTTATTGACCGAGACAAAAACAAGTGTCTTGAAATGGGTCGGTGGTTTGTAGAGAAAATTTAGGAGCCTGGTTTTCACAATGATATCTGGTTCTCCAACAAGGCTCATATTTTGCTTAATGGCCAAGTCAACTTCAAGAACAATGTCTTTTTTTTGTACCACCCGATGAGGTTCACCAGAGACTCTTGCATTCAGTCAAGTGCACGTACTGATGTGCAATGTGCAAGCATGGGATCATTGGACCATTTTGGTTCAAAGATGAGGATGGTAATGCCATGACCATGAACTCTGAACTCCACATTAAGTGCAGAATGAGTTTTGGGCTGCACTTGGTCCCAGGAGAAGCTTTCATAGAGAAGAGCAATGATGCAACCATTCAGCATGGTGGAGAAACCCCTCACACCACAAATGAGTCCCATGTGTGAGTGACAAGCCACTTTGGTGAGACAGTGATTGGTCAACACCAGTATTGAGTGGTCTCTACATTTCACTGATCTGAGCCCAATATATATATATATATATACATATATATACATATATATATATATATATATATATATATATATATATATATATATATATATATATATATATATATATATATATTGCATGTTTGAGAGGTGCAAGTGTAATGCAATGTGAGGTGTGGTGCGGTGTAAGAGGAAGAATGTGAGATGCAGATCAGTTTGGTTCACTCTTGAGTTCACTCTTTGATTTGTCCTGAAAAGAACAATTCGTCGGACTTGCCATGTTGATTGCTCTTTGGCGTCCACATTAAATGAGAGATAGATGGTAGAAGAAAGATGCATGAGAGAAAACATCCTATTGAAAATCGTGTAAGGATCTGTATGTGTAAGTGTTGCTGCGGGATGCAGTCAAAATGAGCGACATTGAAATGGAAGCAGTCCCTGCTCACAGCAGCAATGCGTGACCCCACACCTGGTCATGCTGACTCCAACGCTTGTCCTTGCACCGCCTGTCTCCCTAGTGAGCTCCGGCGTCTTCTGCTCCACTCTGTCCCCGGCGCTCTCCCTGCGATACTCTCAGCTCTGTCCCTGGTGATCTCTCGGCGATGCTCCCAGGAATGAGCTGCATTTGCTCTTTTTATGAGCCCTGGGCGAGGGGAAAATCCAAACATCACAACAAAAGAGGGTCCTAGCGAAATTGAACTTCCCTATTTTTCCATAGTGTTTGTAGCCACGCCCCACCAGGTCGACCCAAATCTGGGCAGCCACTTGCCAACAGGGCCATGCATAGCAGCTCCGACTTTTACATGGGACCATAGTTTTTGGAGGTCTTCTGGACCCGAACCTGCTTCTCCATTGTCGAGGTGCTCTCTGGACCTCTCTGGACTTTTTTTGGAGGAGCTCTCTGGACCGAACATGCTTCTACAATTCTACTTCTACTTCTATTTCTTCTACATTATCACATTCAGTAACATATGACACGTGATAGTGAAAAAAATCTGGGGTTTCAAATTTAGGAGAAAAAAAAAAAACAAAAAAAAACAAAACAAACCAAAATTTGGCAAAATAAGTTCCACCCCCCCCCCACACCCCATTTCTCAGATATGGTGCAGCAAACACCTTCTGCTACCTACGCCGACAACACCCCCATTTATCTTCCTTCTCAGAACCTCGACAGAATCCTAAGTAATAGAAGCGTTAAGCCAAAGTAACGCGCCTGCTAAAGAACACTGTAATGCTTCTGCAAATGGTTTTAACGAAAATTAAATGGAAACAGAGAAAAAACAAATCACCTGAATGCTGGTATAAGTTATAATATGTTGTGTCATGAAGACATAATTGAAGAGGAAATTTGAATTGATATTTAAATCACTGGACACCACCACACACACACACACACACCCACACACACACACAACACACACGGAGGAGGAGGAGGACATTGGGACCAGACTCTTTGCAGAGCGGTGATGCTGCTTTAGCAGTCTCCTTGGCTATTGGGCACAATCTGGACGGGTCGCCACTCCGACACAGTATACCAGCATGCTGACACTCATTTTACCGACCTTGGAAGGATGACAGTCTGAGTTAACCCCACCTGGTATTCATTCAACAACTGAGCAGGATTTGAACTCAGGACCCTAGGATCCAAAGCGCACCACCCTAACCATTAAGCCAACACCAGGCATTACTGTAGTATTGTGGGAGGCCTTGGCTGGTAAAAGTATCAATAGGAGGAAATGTTGTAGCAAGAGAACAGAGATGATAAAATTCAACACATTGTCTTCGTATTTTTTGGGTGAAAATGTTATTCAAGCACACATTTCGAACTAGAAGCTAACAAATCCTCTGTATGCCATTATCAAGAGAACGACAACTAGTTGTGACAATTATCTAGATATCAGATTAACCTCCTGAAGTTCAATGTGAGTGATGGCATTCAAACGGACAACCTTCTCCCTGCCCAGTGAGAACTAGTATCGCACTACACATCAATAGATTTAAACACACGAGTGACCCCGAACCAACTCGAGGATTCAAAATCTGAGCCTCAGGTCTCAGTGTCTCTTTGCAACAACACTTACTCAGGATGCAGGTATTTGTGTTGAACATTTTATAGCACATAAATGGCGATACAACCCGGTGGCTGATGTTAATGATGCGTAGCTTGAGATTTAAGCTAATGCAGCATAACGAGGTTTGCCTAACATGCCCCAGGCCAAATTTCTTCTCAAAGCCGACAGTGCACTGAATTTAAAACATTGCTTCTTCAAATACTATTTCATTTCCAAGTCTTCCTTCATTATGAATCAGGAAACTAAATCGAATGTTGCAATAACCATCACCAACTCGTACATCACCCTTAATATTAACCAGAAAAGTCAATATTTAATAGCAAATTATATAAATTACATTTCATATCATTTCATATCTACACTCAAGGCATTGCATTGGACAATAGGACTGTTGCATGTAAAAATCCAATGAGAATATAAAGTTACTCGAGGTTGTCTTTTCGTCTGTAAATTTGTACACAACAGATTAGAATCAGGGAAATACTGATTCGAAATATAAAATAAGTGCATGTAGTGCGAGGAAGGTCCATGCTCGATGCCGCCACTGTTCCTTTGGCAAACAAAACTATCCTCTGTCTAACCCCTTCCCAAAACCTCGACCTTCCCTTATTCTACTCCCCGTGAGGTACTTGAATTGTTCGGTCACAATAAATAAAAACAATTAAATAGATTACCCTTCTTCCGATTCCAAATCCCACCCTTAAATCTCAAAATATTATTTAATCAAATATCTTTATTTTTTACATCATGAACCCACATCCCATGAAGTCAACACTATCCCGACTGAGCTTGGTGGCGATCACTCAAGCCAATACAGAAATGCCCCCCCCCCCTCTTAAGTTCAAAAATTTAGAAAAGATAACTTTTTTCACCATAAATCCCCCATGGGGTCCCCATGAAACAAGCCACATTTGGTAGCACTACAGCCCACAGGGTTGACGTGAATAGCCAGAGCATAATATCTCTTCACACTCCCCCATACTCCACCCATAAAATTACTACCCGCATATATTACTCCCCATTGTCCCCCATAATGAGTACTAAGTTTGGTTCCGATCACTCAAATCGTTACAAAGATGTCACGATCACTCAACCCCTACCTCCTACCTCCCAACCCTGCACCTCAACCCATAATCGCAACCCACCTCCATTGTAGTAAGCATGACGAAAGCATGAGCCAGATATATTTGCTATGTAGGTAAACCCGAGGTCACATAGTCCACGGGCCAGGACCCCAAATTTCACTTATTGGTGCCACCTGAGGTGGCAATTCTCATGATTTTTTTTTGAAAGGTCTATGTCTGTAGATGATAAATTGATGTGCTAGCAATCACAGAGTGGCAGCTTCATGGTAGTAAATGCCCATTTACTAAGTGTCATCAGATTGAGCTCTGTGAGCTATCCTTAGCACAATGGGTTAGGAGGGATTGTAAAATGCATCGATCACTCCGGCATGGCTTGTTGTATAACAATGCAACTTGTCATAATAAATGTTTATTCGTGTGTTCTTAAAACGATGTAGGGTTTTTTTTTTTCTTACATAAACCACCTATAGAAGGTGGTATAGATAGCCAAGCATAATGTATTTATAATTTTGCGGATTTACTCAATAATTCAATATAGCTTGGTGTTCGCTTAGTAGTTAGGGTGGCTGGCTTGGGATCCTAGGGTCCTGAGTTCGAGACCCGTTAACCACTGAATTAACACCATGGGGTTGACCAGTGTACTGGTCCTGGTGTATGCCCCGGTTAGAATAGGTGTACCATATCCCTATGTGTTGTAAGAGGAGACCAGGGTTGGCATCAGGAAGGGCATCCGGCCATAAAACTGCCTCAAGAAGGGAACCATGATTGCATGGAGCCTGCAAATAGCTAACCCCTGCTCAGCAGGGAAAAATGGCTGTAAAAAGGCTGTTACTCAATAATTCAATATCGTTTTTACTTGAGTGTTTCTTTTATGTCACCAATTATTTAAAAATATATTCATTTTTTGCTAAAAACTGTTAGTCGACACAGTTTAAGAATTTGATGGGCAAAAGATTGAAAAGAACCGTGGATAACTACTACCTAAATGACATAATTGCTCTGTCTGAATTCACAATAGTGTACTATTTATAAAACAATTTTTATGGAACTGAACATTGTATGTTGAAGCTGTCAAGTCCTGCGTTTTGCCCTAAACGTTCTTTGGCCCACATGTTACCGATTGTGGACATTATTATCATGACAGTATACTGTATGTTGAGCAATAAGAAAACAAATACTTACATGTGTTGACAGGTACATTTTCCAGCTTATTTTTATATGATATAAAACCATTTATATTGGAGTTGTTATTGGCAACAGCCATGTAGTTGGGATGTCTATCCATTCACCTTACTCATCATCACATTCGTCATCATCAGATTCTTCCAGTTCAGTTTGAACGTCTGATTCCTCTTCTACTCTCTTCTTGTTTGAACACTTCTGGACTTCACACATGTCCGTGAAATCCAGTCCATTGGCAAGACATGTGCAGTTTGGTAGCTTGCAAAAATGTGAACGCTTGCAAGACATCAGTTGCAACACAGCATTTGGTGCTGGAGGCCCAGGCACCCACTCAATGGTCAGATTGCCGTCGTCATCTGTGGTCCATCCTCACCTCTCTGGATTTGGTACAGAAGGTTGACCCATCCTCACCTCTCTGGATTTGGTACAGAAGGTTGACATTGGAGGCAGCACTTGAAATTGATGTTTTTTAATTGGCTCGGAAGAGATGCATGGAGAGACAGTCTTCACATGGCAGCAGTTGACTTGATTCCACCTCTCCTTGTTTAGTACGGAAGAGTTCCTCTTGAATTGGGACCATCTTCAGTACAATTGAGAAGGCAGCTCATACGGGCCTTCTTAGGTAAGGTGCTACTGGTTGGGCCATCCATCATCATTCAGGTTAAATATCTGTAGCTGGTACCTGCCAATACAACCAAATCAATCTGTTGTAATACATCTAGCTGGTATTGTTAACCATTTAATGCCTAAGAGTACTTTCCAATTATTTAAATGATTTTTATCAGTACAAATGGATTAATTATACAGGAAATAGATTATATTTGGAGTCATGTAGTCACAATGGGTCACAGATTACCTCCAGCTACAAGCAACATTATGCTAAGAGTATGGTACATTTGAAGACTGCTGTGGCAGGCAATACACGTCCCTAGATCCCATTGTATTCGGCCAATTCTCATGACCATCCCCATTCATTCAAGTTAACCTGATTTATGCCAATGAATAGTAAACAAAAAGAATTGGATGCCATATATTTCATACATTTAAAGATAAATATAATTCTAATATTGTGAAGTTATTCTGGTCATGGTACCTTTCAATAGTCTAAGAAACTACATAATGAGCTTAAGTAAATAAAGTAACAGCATTAAAGAAGGAGTTTTTGAAAATATGCAAGATTAATTACCTTTTCTTAGCTGTGGAGAGTTCAGAGGCATCTCTTGGGATGAATTTTATGAATGCCCTCAAGTGTTGTGAAACAGAAAGTAACAACATGTTATGGCAGAGATAACAGAAAAAAACTGTTTATTGTTCCTGAATGTAAAGGTTCACAGAATCAGAAAAAAATAATTAATGTGATTATATTGGTTTTTAAGTAATAAACAAAGAACTGAACATGGTTTTAAGTTTTAATAATTTTTTTAAGGAGTTGCAGGAAAAAATGCAAACCCATTGGGTACGGCCAGTAAAAATTCCACATAAACTGCCATGACATAATCAAGACAAAGATTGTCAGCATGCAATGTATGGTCTTCACTCAGATCGGCAAGCAGCAGCCTCTTCACTCTCTGCAGATCTGGATAAAATCACAAGCTGGTCCAACACATGGAACATGTCATTCTATCCTGACAAATCTCACACTCTCACTATATCTCTCTGAAAGGACCGTCTGCAACCCCCCCCCCCCCATCTACTTTCTCAACAATCCTCTTGAAGAAGTCCTTTCATTCAAGCTTCTGGGTCTCACTATCTGTGATGATCTTTCCTGGGAAAGCTACATTTCCAACCTGGCCTCCAAATCCAGTCGCCAATTGGGCATCCTCCATCGTGCAAAGTCCTTCCTTGGCATGCCTGAGCTCCTCACTGCATACAAAGATTTCATTTGCAGCCTGATGGAGTACTGCTCTCCCCTCTGGGATGTTGCTCCTGCCTCTCACCTTTCTCGGCTTCACGCTGTGGAGACCAAGGCATTTAGGATCATTGGTATCTCCCACGATGAGGCTGAGTCTTTGGGCCTCTCACTCTCTCACCGCAGGCAGGTCGGTGGTCTTTCTGCCTTCTACCGTCTCCTATCCGGTCTCACCCCCCCCCCTGCTGTGTCCGCAATTTGTCCCCACCATATTTCCGCAGGGCACTCAAGGTCCACCAGCAACCCCCTTCTGATAAAACAACTAAATTCAAGAATCACTGCTCACTTCACTCTTTCATTCTTTTTCCCCCTGCCTTTGGAACAAACTCCAACACACTCTTAAATCCCACTCTTCTCTCCAGGTCTTCAAAATAGCTGTTCACTACCATCTCTTATCTTCCCCCATCCAAAAGCACAATCTTTTCTACACCATTAATCCACCCCAAACCCACCTCCTTCAAATCCCCTGCTTTCCTTCCTGAAAGTCCCTGTGGTGTCCATCTTGTTTAATCCATGCACCCCACCCTACCCCTCTCCCTTCCACAGATCTCCTCATGTGTCTATTCCCCACTGTTTTGTGCTTTCCTCTCCCATCACTCTTGTCTCCTGCTCCGCTTGTTATATGTTCTGTGTGTTAGCTCTTTTACAAGCCTTGACATTGTATATAAAAAATAAAAATAAAAATGGATAATGGCTGCACAACTTGCTTCAGACTCGTCAGAAAGTGAATTGATAGATAATTTTCTGATCAAGAATCCCCAGATTACGCCGTAGTCAAAACCGTTATGTAGAAGGTGCTGTCAGACCGTATATGTGTGAACCTGAGGTCGAGATGATGTCATGGGAGGGTTGTGGCCAATCCAGCTTAAAAGGGCACCAAATACCATTAAAATCTTCCTTTCAAGATATTTATTCAAGAAAAGAACAACGATTATGTATTACATGAAGCCATATCTATGCATTAAACCAAACATGATTTTATGATTCTGTGAACCTTTAAATTAAACAACCCATTATGCACTAAAAAGTTTTTAAAAGTTGCTGACTGCAAATTGCAGAGCTCAGCGAAAAGTATTGAAATATTCATATAAATGGATATTTAACCAAAGTACAAATTTGATTTTCTCCCAGAATTTGGAAAGAAAAAAATTGTTTGCACTTTTATATTAAGAGTTTTAGTGTCCATCAACACTTTCCATGTGTGTTTTATTTCCATACCAGCAAAGGTACCCAGCATTGCCGGGCAATACCGGGTCCCTCTTCCCACCTCTTCCCGTCTTTCATCCTACCCCTTCCCCTACCTCCTTCCACTTCACCCCCTCTAGACTCCCATCCATTCCAGACAGGTGATAGCTCATGTGTTTATAAGTTATGAATTGTGAGAAAATGACTGTTTAAAATCCCAAGTAAGGCATATTGTGATATAAAATGTGATCCTATAAAGTTTCATCACGAGTAACCTTGGGAGCTCAGAGGAGCACCGTCAAAAACAAACGAACAAACAAACAACGTCTCATTCACTTTTGTGGAGAAGGTAACAATGCTCCAAGCTCCTAATGAAATGAAATAACATCCTAAACGAAAGCAGATCACAGAAAAAGGGAAAACAATGTGATCTTACGTTTTTAAAAAAAATCACATCAGATGACATCGAGGCACTGCATGACACTGTGGGATCCGCTCTTTGTATTTTTTGATATCCATCGACCAGTTCTTGCAAAGGAGAATGGGATGTATTGTTTGTTGTGTTTCACAATCCACAGTCATGCAAGTGAACTGCATACCATAGCGCGGGATAGCGCAGATGACTGAACACACACACACACACACACACACACACACACACACACACACACACACACACACTGAGAACAACAATACTCTGAAAAAACAAAAATTCAACAGCTTGGTCCATGAGCCATGATCCCATACCGAAGTGGAGATGGATACATTGCGTCCTGGGAGGACTCCAAGTCCGTTCCACTTCCTGAAACCTGTAAATGGAGAAAACAACCAATGACACACACACACACACACACACACACACACACACACACACACACTCTATCTTTGATTATTACTTTTTGCCCATGACTTAACACTGTAATGTCGTGCTGGTGGCACATGTGACTGACTGCGTATGTAATATCTCGTCATTCACTTCACCTTCCCACGTCGCTCACTTGGCACTTCCACATCATAAAAAGACATGTGGGAACATTGTGGGGATGCACTGCAGGTCTCTCTCAAAATACTGCCCGTCGCTAGAAAATTCGACCCGTCGCTTCACTGAATATAGAGGAGAGGTCTTCTTTTTCTTTTTAGGTTTTATGGCGTTTTCAGAGCCGCGAGGCTCTATATACGCCACACACCCAGATATAGCAGCAGTGAAGAAGGAGCCTTCTTATAAAAAAAATCTCAGAACCACTTTGCAGAGTCGGGAATGTTTCTGGTTCAAATGGTTGAAAATAGTCAGCAGATCAATAGTCCATCATATCGACTTCGTCATGTAGAGGGAATTTTAAAAACAGATGGTTCAAACCAAACAGCTTGTGTGGAGTTGGCCTTGGATACCTCAAACTTCTCACATACCAAGTCGAGTTTCTATCTGTCTGTGGCTTCGCTGATCATGAATGTGTTGTCCACTTCAACCGCAGATTTGCCAGGGAAATGCAACAAGATGGCAACTTTTTTTCTCTCTCGTGTCGACTCCAAACTCTGTCCTGTTGCTTCCAAAATCAGTTTGAACAGCTGTCTCCATTGGCACCAAGCATCACTGAGATTAGAAACATCCAGAGATGGCGTGGGTGGTATAAAAACTTCCATTGCATCAGTTCAATGCGAATAACAATGACCACCGCTGCCCCATGTTGTGAGCACAACGGAAGCATGAGCTGAAACTGTTTATTGTGTTGACCGACATGAGGACATAGGAATGCCCATGATAACCACAACTCATAACATCCATGATACTCCCCATGAGTTCCCCGTGGTGTCTACCAAGTTTGGTGGCCCTACGATGTACCGCTTTCAAGATATACAAGATATAAGGGAACAGATAGACATCAGACAACAGAGTGACAAACAAAAAGTGGAGTGTGACAATAAGAACAGCTTTGTGTTTGTGTCAGCTTTGCCTGATTTATGCTGCGAGAAGGGAGTGGCTCTGCAGGCCACCCCAATAAGGGTAATACAAGACTGGGTAGCATATGTGCTGCATGTGGATCATTAGCCTACAAGTAAAGTTTTTATCAACCAGGTGATGAATGGTCACGGGTGACTGCTAACATTGTTACTTTGTTACATCATGTTGTTATATTAAAATGGAATTGTTACTTTTAACTAATCAGAATATTTCTGCAGTCAAGTTTAATGTGTCGAATCAGGCCGCAGAAAATAGGTTAAAACTACAGAGGTGAGAGATAGAAAGTTATCAACATAAAAAAGCCAACAACAGGAAAATATCTGTGATCACAAAGCAATCACCAAGGGTAAACCAGAGGAGGCTTACCCTTGGCGATTGCCCTTGTCCTACGACTTACCCTTGGACCATGATCCAATGATGACAATATTTGTTTCAGTCCTCCATATAACCTTGACCTTCAACATTTTGGGAGAGAATGTAAATGAAGAAAATGTGTCCCCATCCACAATCTAAGCATAAAACTCAACATCATGAAAATCAGAGGAAAATTATTCAAGTTATGATCAAAAATGATCTAACTGTTTTTTTTAACCCCAACTGTTTTTTGTTAATTCGGTCAAAATCCGAAGTATGTCAAGGACACAAAGCAAATATCAGGTGCACAACTTCAGTACAGCTCTATTATTGTTGCAAGAACATCTTGGAAGGCCAAGCGGTCTTTGAGATTCCGCATTGGCAAAATTGAGCAATGACAAAACACGCATTATTTTTTCAGACGGCAATTTGACCTTGGCCTTTAACCCCGAGGGGTATGATGTAAATTAAGCATTAATGTTCCTTGCTCTATGGCCTGGGCTATCTCAAGAGGGCAATTTCGTTCTGATCAGACAAACCTGAGTCGAGTTTTGGTGGAAAATGTTGAAAAAAAAAGTCTCACCAGGCTCCGAGATACAGCTCAGAGATTGGCAGGAAAAAAAGGGAGAAAAACCTAAATTGTGGTTTACCACTCCTAGGAGGGAAGTAAGTCCTTTCCCTTTACCCCAGTGGGGTATGATGTAAATGAAACATAAATGTGCACTACTCAAAGTTATCAAAGAGAGCACAATTTTGTACTGAATGGACAAACTTCAGGAGCATTTTGGTGGAAAATGTTTAAATGTCTATAATTGTGTCATGACATGATGACATGAGATCAATACCAAAAATATGTCACCCCCGCATACTTTTTATTCCCATTATTGATGCAAATTTTTATTCCAAAAGTTCTCGGACATTGGGGAAAAAAGGAGAAAATCCTACATTGTCGTTTAGTAGTCTTCGGGGTGTAAAATCTTGACATTTAACCTGGAGGGGTATGATGTTAATTAAGTTTAAATGTTGCTTGCTCTGGGCTATCTAGAGAGGGCAACTTCATTCTGATCAGACAAACCATAGTCGAGTTTTGTTGACAAATGTTAAAATGTCTATAATTGTGTCGTGGCGTTAACGATTAGGTCAAGGTCAAAAAATTATGTCAACTTTTGGATTCCCATTATTAATGCAAAATTTCATTCTGAAAGTGCCAGTTAGCTCTGAGATACAGCTTGGAAATTGATAGTTTGGAAACTTGGAGTGTTAAGAGTGCAGGAAGAAATTAATAATAATAATAATAATTTTCTAAATAGTGGTTTAGTACTCTTGTGGCACAAAGAAATTCTGGAGTACCATTAAAAATTGGGGGTGCCAAATGTGGAAACAAACCCTGCAACAGCTATAAGCCTCCCGCTAACCTATAGGTTGAGGCTCAACAGTAGCATCCAGTGAATATTATAAAATAAGCAATATCACAAAGGCATTAACCCAGTGACATCATAAAGAACACGGTGCATTTAAAAAGATGCAAGTTAATAATGTGAGGATTCCCATTTGAAAAAAGATCCAGGTCACACAGGATTGGAAGGTTGGCACAAAGTGTCACAAAGTGACAGTGAATAAGAATTTTTCAAAATGATATTGCATTCAAGTGTAGTCAGTCAATATTGACAACATAAACCACAAACAAAAAAAACAATAGATGACAGAGGAAAGAGGCGAGTCCTCTGGGAATAGAAGGTCTCAATTCCAAGCAATAAATAAAATAACTAGAATGCCATTTGGTAGAGCACAGACCTCCACCAGGCTGAACAGTTTATGTTTTGTATCCCACTTACAGGCCGGATCTGCATTCAGACCTTAACCAAAATCTAATCCACTTGTTCTTGTCTCCTTGCCCAACTCATCCACCAAGTATTGTTATAACCTATCTACAATTTTTGAAATATCCTGCTCTATACAGTATCGTTTTTGACCATATCTCTCAATTGTGAAAAATCACTTGAAATTCTCGTATCTGGATCCGGATCCGGATGTTCACCAAAATCTGGATGTCTTTTTACAGAGCAATGGTGCTTCTGATGCAGTTTCTTGGCAAGGATTGTACTGGATGGTTTGCCGTTGCCTTTCCAGCATTGCTACTTCCACCACTGAAGGGCAATTTCGTTCTGATCAAGGACATGCCGAGATGAAAAACTTAAATTTGACCATCAAGGACAACTTGGGGCTATTTCAATGGAAACAGAAGTACTCAATTCCTTGTACAAAGACCATAAGTTGGAGTCCTATCAGTTGGTATTGGAATTACAATCTGAAAACATATGATCAGCTTCAAATTGTTTGCAGTGACGTATAGTCGGTCACTATTGATTGCATAATTTGAAATGAAAAATATCCAAATCGTGAAGATTAAGAAAAATACGACGGGGAATAGTTTGGCCTCGGGGGTTAGAAGATTAAATATTCACATCTGATTATAGCAAAATCAGAAGTTAAAATCGCATATAATTCGATTAAACTGTGAAATTTCAGCATGCAAATATGACAGATTCATGTTCAGTTTGAAGAGATGAATAAAATGAATACTGTGTGGTGAGTATTAGGGAGAATTTTTGAAAAAAAACCAAAAATCTAAAAGTGGCAGACACATCTCTCATATTAGGAGTTTCATTATTTGAGGTAGTCTCCTCCATGACAATGCCATCTTCTTTATTATGAATTTCTTCATCTAGATGCTGGTGGACATTATTTGGACACAATATACTGACAATATGCTGATTGTAAAAAATGGAGCCGTCAATATCTCAAAGTGTACAAAATCAATATACACATTGTTTCACCATACACTGTCCACATGATCGTTTCTTGTGGCACTGCAGTCAATACAGCTGTGAATAGTCAGACCTGATATAGAGATCACCCTACTTCCTCCCACATACTCCTCTCCCCTAAAATTACTACATCGCCAATTTTACTCCCCATTGTGTTGCATCAGCTTTGCCTAATTCGAGACTGGTTAGCAAAAGTGCTGCATGTGGACCAACAATAAATACACTACAAGGCCAAACATAAGGTTGATTGGCCTGGTAATGTGTTTATAGTAGTTGAAAAACCGAGTATTTGTCCATCCTTTGAAAGAGAGCCACCATCTTTACACAAGCTGCTCGTGCAATTTTAACAACTAAACAGATATTTGAACATCAAGGACAATTGCTGCAACTGTGGATATTGACTGAATAAATCATAAAAGAAAAGAATCTGACTTTCAAAGAGGTGTGATAATTTGTGGTGCTTGAAGGACTCAATAATTAGGATGATAAAAATTTTTGATGAAAAAATATGTTTTGCCAAAAAGGCACACAGAATAACTTGTTCAATAGGTGGCATCATTGATGGAATAAATTAATATATGACATAGACCTCTGCTCTTCATTACATGGCCCACGAGCCACTGGTGGTCCCTGGTGGTCGAAAGTGCGGCCCCTGACATGCTGCCACTAATACACAGATATGAATACACTCCATCATGATCCGCCTTAAATGCAATCAAATTGATGCAATGGATTAAAATTAGTGTTTCAACGTGAAGCATAAAAGTGACATAACTGCATCAATAGATAGCAGCTTACAAACAATTATACTTGCAGCCAGTTAACCACAACGAGGAAGAGTACATGGGGGCGGGGCCGAATAGCAGCCATGAGGGAGTCCTGCAGACGGAGTGGTGGCTCTCACACTGATGTCTTATCGACAAAAGTGTGGCTCCCTCGGTAAGTGGCCCGCTCTCAAAAAAATAGTGAAGATCATTGACATAAACAGTAAAGAGCAAGAATCACATCGATATATGTGTGTGTGTGTGTGTCCAACCTTTAGAGGACCGCTCCGACCTTTATAGGACTTGCAGCGCAGGGGGAGGGGCCACCCCAAAGCGAAACATCATCACCTGAATTGGGCACTCCGATTGGCCCCGACCCCTCACGTGGCTCGCTAACTTTGACCGGAAACCGCCTCACTTCGTTTCCGGCAAGGTCATCCCAGACAGCGAACATATTTCACTCCGACCCCATGACATGACACGAATCGCCCACACCGAAATTGGCACATGAATCGTCCCGCAAAAAAACCCCCGGCCGTGCCCTGGTGACCGGCCGAGGGTCCCGCATGCCCACTCGGGCGTCCGGTCAGCGCCGATCAACGCGCCCACTCCACACGCGCCAACGTGGCCCACACTGTACAACACTCCCTGGCTCGATCGCAGCTTCACTAGCCATAGAGACGAGAAGATGTTCACCATCCGTGGGGAATCCGCTGCTGCCAGCGAGGGCCGAAGGTACATCGTTATGGATAAATCCATGCATATTTCGTGAGCGGTGTACGTGTCTGCCTTCGAGCACATTCTATACAGTGCGTGGGGTTCAGCCATTATGTACGTGGCCAGCACCCAGGTCCACGTGACTCTGCTAGCGTGTGTGTGGGGCGAACACCAATGTGTCAAATATTTGGTTGAA
>CM068958.1:145837982-145863127 GCA_035128595.1 Eptatretus atami
CATCACAATGCACGCCCATGTTATCCTGCTAAACAAAAGGAAAGGGACTATAAACACGTATATTAATGAAATAACTGTCTTGGGACCACTATATGTTGGATGCATGCGGTTCTGACAACTGCAACACTATATATGCAAATATACATATATACAACTCTGGAAAAAAATAAGAGAGCACTCCAAAAAATTTTTAATGCAGGTATCTCTACATGTATGGCAGCCATTCCATTCCAGTGTCTGTTGAATTCCAACACAGGCACACATCATTCGACTTAGTGAGGTACTGATTAGGTGATCACCTGAACCGAATCTTACTTAACAAGGAAAAGTATAAAAACACTGCTGTGGGCATCACTATCCTCTTGCAATGGTCGCTGGATGGCAAAAACAGTGCTAGTAGTAACCTCAAAAGTAATTGGAATCAAAAAAATAACTATTGACCATGCCAAAAGAGTTGAAAAGAAAAGTTTTGAGTGAGGAAAGAGGGGTTAAATTCTGGCTTTACTGGCAGAGGGATACAGTGATCGTCACGTTGCTTCCATCCTTAAAATTTCAAAGACGGCGGTTCATAAGAACAAGGACAAGCAGCAGACATTGGGGACAACAAAGCAACAGACTGGCAGAGGGCGAAAACGACTTTCCACTGACCGGGATGACCGCCAACTCATTTGAATGTCACTCAACAACCGTAGGATGACATCAAGTGACCTACAAAAATAATGGCAAACGGCAGCTGGGATGAAGTGCACGGCGAGGACGGTTCGAAACAGGCTCCTAGGGCAGGGCTGAAGTCGTGCAAAGCTAGAAAAGGCCTTCATCAATGAGAAGCAAAGAAGAGCCAGGCTGAGGTTTGCAAAAGACCATAAGGATGGACCGTAGAGGACTGGAGTAAGGTCATCTTCTCTGATGAGTCCAATTTTCAGCTTTGCCCAACACCTGGTCGTCTAATGGTTAGACGGAGACCTGGAGAGGCCTACAAGCCACAGTGTCTCGCACCCACTGTGAAATTTGGTGGAGGATCGGTGATGATCTGGGGGTGCTTCAGCAAGGCTGGAATCGGGCAGATTTGTCTTTGTGAAGGACTCATGAATCAAGCCACGTACAAGGTTGTCCTGGAAGAACACTTGCTTCCTTCTGCTCTGACAATGTTCCCCAACTCTGAGGATTGGTTTTTCCAGCAGGACAATGCTCCATGCCACACAGCTAGGTCAATCAAGGTGTGGATGGAGGACCATCAGATCAAGACCCTGTCATGGCCATTGGCCACCCCAATCTCCAGACCTGAACCCCATTGAAAACCTCTAGAATGTGATAAAGTGGAGGATGGTGGTCACAAGCCATCAAACAAAGCCGAGCTGCTTGATTATTGTTCGCCAGGAGTGGCATAAAGTCTCCCAACAGCAATGTGAAAGACTGGTGGAGAGCATGCCAAGACGCATGAAAGCTGTGATTGAAAATCAGGGTTATTACACAAAATATTGATTTCTGAACTCTTCCTAAGTTAAAACATTAGTATTGTGTTGTTTAAAATGAATATGAACTTGTTTTGTTTGTATTATTTGAGATCTGAAAACACTGAATCTTTGTTGTTATTTTGACCAGTTGTCATTTTCTGCAAATAAATGCTCTAAATGACAATATTTTTATTCGGAATTTGGGAGAAATGTTGTCAGTAGTTTATGGAATAAAACAAAATGTTCATTTTACTCAAACACATTCCTATAAATAGTAAAACCAGAAAAAACTGATAATTTTTCAGTGGTCTCTTAATTTTTTCCAGAGGTATATATATATATATATATATATATATATATATATATATATTACCTTACACCGAATATATACCTTGCACCGAAATATATATATATATATATATATTATATATATATATTATATATATATATATATATATATATATACAGTCAACCCCCGCTTCATCGCGGTTCACCTATCGCGCCCCGGTTCATCGCGGGTTTTCCCTTGGAACGTAACTATTTTTTCTGCGGATTCCCCCGGTACATCGCGGTAATAATGTATAATATAAAATTATTTAAGCATAAATTATAACGCGTAGTGCTCGACCAGTCACACAACGCACGAGACAAAGTTTCGCTTGTAACTTCGAATATTTTCTACGTTTTTTCTCCAAGCCCCACGATGGCGCCCAAACGCCCTGCACCTTCGAAGGTTTCTGGCAAAGAACCGAACGCCAGAGGAAGGTCCTGGGACTCTCCAGGAGAAGGTTAAGGTGCTCGATATATGCTTCGGGAAGGAAAAAGGTTTGCCGCCGTTGACGAGCATTGCTCATACCCAGCACCTCAAAACCGACCAGACCAGACTAGTCGATCTCCGGCACCTCAAACCCACTCACTGCCCAACCGACCAGACCAGACCAGTCGATCTCCGGCACCTCAAACCCACTCACTTCCAAACCGACCAGACCAGACCAGTCGATCTCCCGGCACCTCAAACCCACTCACTTCCAAACCGACCAGACCAGTCGAATCGATTTTTTGGGAGGCGTCCATTCATCGCGGATTTTCACTTAGCGCGGGGAGGGTGGAACGTAACCCCCGCGAGAAACGGGGATTACTGTATATATATACACCTTGCACTGAACCATCAAGCATCGTGTTTGCGGTTATCAGAGGTGGTGGGTACACGGTGCCTGCCCTGATCTGTGTCAGGGAATTGAGGGAAAAGTTTGGATATAATTATTAGATTATAGATTAAAAGGGGACAGATGTATTTATTAATGGAGATTTGGATTGAAGAAGAGTGCGCTGATGCACACTGTATGTTGTTAGCATTTGGTGTGTTGGTTATGCCTCTGATCGCCTGAACAGTGGATGGGGGGTCGTCACTGTGGGGCACGCATTCCGTGCAGTGCTGTCGTTTATTGTTGGCTTCTACTGCTGCCCTTGGTCTTCTGTGAGGACGCATTCTTACACGAAGGTGTGGCTGTGGTTTTTACAGATGGGTGTCTGAGTGGAGTGCCTGCCGGCCTCGTGAGGACCACTTGCTTTGATTTACCTCAGGACTAGAGAAAAATAAAGAATAGGAATGAGTTCAGCAATTAAATCATACCTAAACTATGAGATTTACTCAACACACTGTCCCGTTTGTCACATTAGACAAGGAGGAAGGGACTATTTGAAGGTACATTAATGAAATAACTGACTGGGGACCACTGTATGTTGGCTGCTATTGGTGTTGGAGGGATGCGGTTTCCAGAACCGCAACGACATATATTATGTATGTGTATACGTATGTTTATATTTATATATATATATTATATATATATATATATATATATATAATATATATTAATATGTATGTGTATATATACATATATATATATGTGTGTATATATGTATGTTTAAACATACATATATGTATATATACACACACATATATATATATATATATATATATATATATATATATATATATATATATATTATATACAGGGTCGCCTGAAAGTTCCTTTACCCCTTCCCAGTGAAGCATTGTTCTTGAACTCTTTTAATATACAGGTTTTATTGTGCAGTACTTACAATAATTAATTTGTCATTGTATCTGTATGTGCTCCATCATTTTTCTGAGTCAGTGTTTCCACATACCATAGCTGGCGTGGGGGCGAGGGCAGAGGGGAAGGACGGAGGGAAGTGCGAGAAATTTATCAGGGTAAAGTAACTTGTGGGCTACCATATATATATATATATATATATATATATTATATATATATATTATATTATATATATATACATTGTTGTTCGTCTTTCGGCTGCTCCCCTTAGAGGTCGCCACAGCGGAATCTCGTTATGATCCGCATACTGATTTGGCACAGGTTTTATGCCGGATGCCCTTCCTGAAGCAACCCTGGTCGCCTCTTACGACACAGGGATAAGGATTGGGTTTCGCCATGATTACGGGCTACCCTACACCCTCTCATAGCGTGGCCCAGCGCAGAGCTCCCGTCCTCAAGTGATCCTCCAACCCAAGCCTCCAAGTAGCCGGATTACAGGCGCACGCCACTACGCCCGATTATGTATATATATATATATATATATATATATATATATATATATATATGTATATATATATATATGTATATATATATGTCAATGCAGTCCGAGCTCGAGGTGAAGATGATGATCCGACCAATGGGCGTTCGGATTAACCGTGACGTCATTATGTTTGAACCAATCAGCGTCTACCTTATTGAGACCTGCGTATAAAGCACTCGCCTTCACTTCCTCCTTCACTTGCTGTGATTTTTACCCTGAAGAATGCAGCACGAAAAAATTTGGTCACTATTCTGTCGTGTTTGTTTGTATCCATATTAAAGTTTTCTATTACCAAACATCTGTTGATATATACATATACGCGACATGGGTGGTTGCTATATAATTGCATCTACGTCATACAGTTTTTGACGGATCGGGCTGAAAATTTTTGACAAAGAGGTTGATTATAGTGCGCATAAAAACACGGAAGCCGATTTTTGATTTTCGAAAAAAAAAATATATATAAATATTTTTCGGATTTTTTCAAAAATTTCAAAGTCCCGTTGCTGGGCAACGGTGGCGTTCATAACAACGGTGCTCAAAAGCATACAACTAGATCCTGGTATGAACCTACCAGTCCAGTTTCATCAAAATTGGTTGACTCCTCTGGCCTCCAGAGCTGTCCATTACATACATACTGACAGACGGAAAACCTGAGAATAACGGTAGTCTCGCGACCACCCAATATATATGTATTAGATTTTAAGTGACAAAGGCCATTTTCAACCTCAGATTTGTAATGTAAAGTCCATTCAAACTCCCTCACGGCTTCATCCCAACTCTAATGCCACACCTGATTTCATTTTTGCACAGTCACTAAGATGGTTTAAGACGCCGTTGCAGCAAATATGGATAAAATTGAATGAAAATTGATGTTTTAAAAGGGAAAATGCATTATAATCGCAGTTTTGAATGTATCTGGTCAGGCACTATGCTTTCGGACACTATTACCGTTTTACTCATTGATCATTGCTGTGTTCTTTTAAGTTATATGAAATGTTGATTTTGCTGGAGAACGTGATACGATGATCGAATGGAAGGAAACGGAGTGGTGAGAGTGAGGAAGAAGAAGAGTGAGGGAGACATTGTTTGGAGGACAATGCTGCAGTGACACAAAATACACCAGAATACTTAGATAGCCATTTATTGATGAGTAACAATAAGGAGGTTTCAAGTAAGATAACTTCAAACTCGATGACTGTGGTGTCACGATATTGTTACGGATCTGGAAACCATTTGTATTCAACATACAGATGTCCCAAAAGTAAGTTATGTCGTTAAGTATGTGTGTAGTCAGATCCCCTTCCTTTTGTCTCATGGGAGAATCAAAGGTGTGCGTTGCGATTTATTTTAGTTAGGTTATTACATCTAATAAACCATCCCATCGGCATGACCCCTTCGGCCCATCACGCTCCATCACCACCCGCTGGCTGCTCGTACCTTGACTTGCCGAGAAGGGGTCTCGCGGTTTCAGTTCTCGGCTCACACAAATGTTGTAACTCTTATACAATGACCTTCGCGGCGCTGACACTGTTACTCGTCGAGAGCGAAGCCATGTGGAGGAGTAACTGGGGTCTCCTGGCAGGGGCTGAAGCCCCTCCCCGGAAAGGTGGGCCGGAGGACCCTGTCCAATCAGAGGCGGACAGCGAGGTGCATTTTCGCCAAGGGCCCCTCCCCGTGGAGAGAGGCCAATAAATCTCCGAGACTGTGAAAAGGGTTCCGGTCGAGTTTGCTCTCACGGTGGATGTAACGGGTCGAGTTTGCTTTCACGGTGGCTGTAACGGGTCGAGTTTGCTTTCACGGTGGCTGTAAGCAGTCGGTTTTGTTTCACGGTGGCTGTACGGGGTTCTGGAGTTTCACGGTGGCTGCTACGAGGAGTTTTAAGGAAGGACAGAGCGACCCTGACCTCCCTCCGTGGACCCTGATTGTTCAACACCCGATCTCCGCCACGAACCAGGAGTCCCTATGTGCGACTGGGGACCGGACCAACGACCTTTGTCAGGTGCCGCATCGCGGAGCACACCCTTCCTCCAACGGTCAGGTACACCACCGAACTCTGACCCCCAGCTTGTCTCTCTCCACGGCTGCGAGGTCCAATAAAAGACTCTGGGTTTCTTTTCATTTTGTGTGTGTCTGCGTGTAGGCCGTCTTGTAAGTAGATCTGATAAGTGTTTTTGCTCATTGTAAATATTCCTTCTTGCATATTCGTGTTAAGTCTTGCTTTGTGTCTTCATTACTGTAAATAAACTTGTTAGAAATGTTCCCAGTTCGTTTCTGTCCCTTCTTGAATTGGTCCAGCATGGTTCGGATCTGAGTTTAGGCGGGGTTTTATCCCGATATAATCCGTTCATTCCAGCCGGCACGGCTTTGGCAGTTTCCGCTCGGCTGCACCCGAACCGGAGTTGGTAGTCGGTAATTGGAACTCTACCGCAGTCAGTAGAGTGACCCGGTTCGAGCAAGATGTGCTGAGGGTGTGGTTTCCCCGGGAGTCGAAATCGCGTAGTTAATTAGGTAAATTGGTTATAGACAAATAGACCCTACGCTACGCGGTTGAGATATTGGCTCCACGGTCGGTTAGAGACCCGCCGGCTCACGGAGTTACCCGAGTGACGGCCTACAATTCCGGAGAGTTTGGTGGGAGACGAGCAAGCTTTCCCCACCTCGTGGTCATTCTCGCCACCGACCTCTGGCCACAACAATATTAAATATGTTTGATCCATGTAAGAATGCCCTTTCACTTGATTGAGTGGGAGGAGGGAAGACAGAGAGTTTGAGTTCAGAAAGGGGTGGGGGGGGAGCAAAGATGGGACAGAGTTGGGAGGGGTACTTGAGACTTGGTGGGGAGGGGTTAAGGATGAGGAGTTATGGTGTGGGGGATTGAGGAGTTGTGGTGGGAGGGGGGTTGAAGGCTGGGAGTGAGTAGGGATTGAAGCCTTGGGGTTGGAGAAGGGCTTGAAGACTTGGGGTTTTTGGAGGGGTGATTGGTGACTTCAGTTTGTGAGGGGGGTGGGAGGAAGAGTTAAGGACTTTAAGTTGTATTGCGCAGATGTTCTGCAGGTACTTGCTTGGATATAATATTTGACATTTGATGATGCAATAAATAACAGCTTTCATTTCCATCACTAAATAGTCAAATAAACAACCAACAAAATTCAAGACCTTAATTTGGTAGGCATGTCTCTATCTCCAAGCCACTTGTAAATTATGCATTGAGAAATGAGCATTGTCATGCAGTGGTACGTTCACCATCAGAAGTGCATTTTGGAAGCTGTATTAATGTTTCAGGTGGCCAAATTTTTTTTATTGATGTAGTTTTGTGATGAACAATTCGATTTTGGACTGATTATGTTTCTTTGTTATGTTTTTCTACATAATATTGAGATTCATGGACGAATAGAGATGAAGAGACAATGGACACAGTGGGGACAGTGGGGCCACAGTGAGATTCAAGAAGCAGGGAAATTAATGGACAGGAAAGGAGAAGAGGAAATGGAGAGGCAAAGACAGAGAGAACACAGTGAACTTGAATTTTGGGACTCTAACAAAGAGGGAGTTATTAGAATCTGTACATCATAGAGGGGATTTAGCGGTGGAGAGCAGAGGTAACTAGACCAGAGGAGAGACAGAAAAAACGCAGAGGCCACCACCTGTCTGCCAAATGAAAGAAACAGGCCTTGTGCTTCAGCCTCGTCATTGGAGATCCCACGAATGTTGAGAGCTGTAGGTTCCACAGATTCCAGGAGAAACAGATGTGATGCTGAGTTGCTAGCACATTGGGCAGAGCAGTACTACATTTTTGACTGATCAAAGAATTACTTGGAGTGATAGAGGATGCAAAGTCTGTGACAGTCTTTCGAGACCAGCTTTGAAATATAGTCAGCCAAGGATAAGTCATAGCTTGGAGTGAGACCTAGATGACCAAGAGACTGAACCACTTTCAGTGACTGACCATGGAGAGAAATAGGTGGATTTGTTTGACCATCCTTCTATCACAACATGGTGAGAATATGACATTTGGGCGGATTGAAATTATTGTTCCATTTAACAGACCAGTATTTAATCAATCTCAGATCAGTAGAGAGTGCCACAGCTGTGGTCTGCCTGGCATTGGGATGGGGGTACAACTGAATAGGGTACTGTGTGACACATTGCAAAGTCATCTGCAAATGGAAGAGAGTTTTTTTCCTACGGAACATTGGTGAGGTCGTTTATGAACATAAAGACCAAGACTGGGCCCAAGACTCTCTTAATGTCTGTCAACCTCCTCTGCAAGAGGAGAAGGTTCGATTTACAGCATTGCATTGACTGTGTGAGACTGTGAGTGAAGGAAGTCAGAAATCCAGGTATCGCAAGCTTGAAAAACAGAGCAAGATGCCATATTTTGTTGAGTGTTCAAAGTATTTCTAAGGAGATGCTCCTCACCTCTTCTTTGAGATTTAGGGTGTGTGCTTATTTCTGCATTAGAGATGAGCAGCAACTGCTGTGTCTGATGGATGCTTTAGCACAGCATGATCTGTTTTGTACCCAAGTTGATGACTTATTGTAGGGGGGCTTTGAGGCTCAGCGGATATGCATTGGTGAGTTTGACATGATGAGAATATACCCTCCTACTTCGCATACTTATGGTGATTCATGAGTTTATGAACATAACTGGTGACGAGGATAAACTCTTCTACCAACATGATGGCGGTCAGTTCATTGGAGGCTTTTGATGGCGCCGATTTTGAGGCATACCAAGAATGTTCGGAGGCCTTTTTGATCTCAAACAATATTGGGCAAGCTGAGGTGGGCATCACTGATGCTGCTTCAAGCGGCCGGCAGGAAGAAAGTGGCTACGATGATTTCACTGATCGGTAAGAGCACTTACACCACTTTGAAAGACATGTCTCCCGAAAATACCTTCTCCAAAAACGTACAAGCAGTTTTATTTTATTTTTGTTTTTTTTTGTACATGGTCAATGCTCGTGGATGATATAGGATACAGGACAGATTAGGATACAACATAAAAAAGGGAACAGCAGGAAAAGGGGAAATACCAACAGCAGAGCAGAGGGAGTAAGTAGACGGAGACAGACAAACAAGGGATGTAGGAAACGATGAGGGGTAGAGGAGAATGCAAGGGGTGGACAAGATGGATAAGCAATTTGGGAGAGGTGGGGGATGGTTTAACAGGTGTAGAAAAGATCATGGTTTTTCGATTGGGGATGAGTTGATATGTTGGTGAACAGCTGTCTTGAAGACCTGGAGGGAAGAATGAGATTGAAGAGTGTGTGGAAGGTGGTTCCACAGGTGGGAGAAAAAGAGAAATAAATGAATGGTGGTGAGCAGTGGTTCTGGTTTTTGGCAGTTTCACTAGGATGGGGTTGCTGGTGGACTGCGTGTGTCCTGCAGATACCTGAGGAGGACAAAGCACGGAGAGGGCAGAGGGATCAAGACCATAAATGAGATGTTAGAACACAGAGACATCACTGACCTGTCTGCAATGGTGAAGTGATCGGCCCATATACTCAGTTTCATCGCGAGAGAATCCAATGATCTTGAAAGCCTTGGTTTCCATGGCATCAAGCTGAGCAAGATCTGAGGCATGGGAGCCAGTCCAGAGGGGAGAGCAGTACTCCATCAAGCTGTGGATGAAAGCCCTGCTCATGGATTGGAGCTCAGGTGCACCAAGGAAGGACCAGCCATCATTTGGCTGATGATGGAAGATGCCCAGTCAGCATCTGGCTTTGGAAGCCAACTGTGAAACATGGCTTGCCCAAGAGAGATCATGGCTGAGAGTGAGACCCAATAATTTGAGTTACGATACCTCTTCAAGAGGGTTGTGGAGAAAGTAAATGGGAGGGTGTGTGGGATTTCTCAGGATTGAAAAACATATTCCAACTATTTGACAAGTTTGTGATTTTGTCAAAGACTGAGGAGGGGGAAGAAGCTGCTGCCTGTCTGCCAGAAGGATGAAGTATTTCACGGCAGAGTGTGGAGTCATCAGCAAAGAGGTAAAGAGGATTCTCCAGACAGGTAGTGTGATCATTTCATGAAGATTAGGAATTAGAAGGGGCCTAGAACACTGCCTTTGGGTAGTACTCCAGCCTTGACAGGGAGAGTAGAAGAAAGGATTCCATTGATAGCCATCTGGCTATGAGATCAGTTAAAGTCAGTAAGCCATGTGTGGAGTTGAACTTGGATGCCAAAGGCAGAGAGTTTGGAGAGTAAGACAGGATGCCAAACTGCATTGACAGCTCCAGATATGTCTGGACAAACCACCCTGATCTCATGTCTGATATTGAGGGCCTCCATACACTGTTGGGTGAGTAGAAGCAGCATGTCCAAGGTGGAGTGACCTGGTCTGAATCCCAATTGATGATTTGAGATATGGTTGTTGGAGAAAAGGAAGGATTTCATATCAACTGTGATGATGAATTCGATGACCTTGCTGATGATTGAAAGGAAGCTAATTGGTCTGCAGTTAAGGGATCGGTTTTTCCCCCTTTTATGGAATGCAGTGATGTTGGTTGATTTACAAGCAGATGGAATTTAACCAAATGGCAAATTATAGGATGAAAAGGGCAGAGAGAGGATGTGCAAGACCCGCAAATCAGGTTTTTCGGACATGTGAGCTGATGCCATCAGGTCCAGGAGCAGAGTTAGAGTCGAGGGTTGAAAGAACCTTTTCCACCTTCTCAGGTACAAAAGACACAGAATCAGGAGCAGTGGGGTGTGACTGGGAAGGGTGAGTATGAAGAGCAAGGGGATGGGGACACAATATTTAGAAGCAAACACAGAATTGAGGCATTTGGCCTCTCACAAGCACCTGTGGTACCATTTGAAGTGAGGGAAGGGATGGAGTGGGAGCATACACCAGACTCGCATAAGGTGAGGAGGTTTCAAACTAGGTTTTAGAGGAGGGAGACAAGTTTGAGAGTTCAGCCTTGAGGTTGGCCAGATGGTTTCTGGCTTTCCTAAGAGTGGACAAATGCTTGTTCCAGGCTTTGTGGAATGATCTGAGGTCACCTTTGGTCGGATATGCATTCCAGGAAGAGAAGGCTTCATGTTTGTAGGCAAATGCTTCACCACAGGTTTCCGTGTACCAGGGGAGAGAGGATGGGCATGATAACTGCAGACAAGATGCTATAAATATGCACACAAGGGAAAGCAAGCTTGTGTGGAAGGATTCCCAGGCAGTGTTGATATTCAGAGGTGGAACTGAAAGACCAGTCTTGACATGAGAGGGCAGCTTACAGTCCCTGCCAGTCAGCTTTGGTGAACTGCCAAGACTCATGGATCACATTTGTAGGAAAATTCGGCATTACCAAGTGCAGCAGGGAGGAAGAGCTATTTGGAGAAAGCAGGGTTGGAAAGTTCACTGATTTGGTGAAGCCCATATTTTCATGTCACACTTGATTTTGTGTCCTACCACAAACAGGCAAGTGCTCTCGACAATAAAAGCACCATTCAGAGTAATTGTTGAAGAGGATTGTTGAGTAACTGGTGACCCTTTAAGTTGACAGAGTTTTAAGTTTATTGAGTTGACATCTCAATCCACGTCAAAATTAACAACAAAAAGGCAAATATAATTTATTTTACAATGTAAACGAATTATTTTTTTTACCCTCACAACATGTAGCCAATGTGTTTAAGTAGATTCTCAGACTGCACCTAAAATTCCAAAGCTTCTGGAGCCCTCAAGCGGACACCGGACCACTTGTTTAGTGGCTTCACGCTCACAGTACCACAGTATCTGGGAGAGTATGCACCTATTCCCTTGATTTCTAGACCTTCCCTCCCACCCCTCCCCCCCCCACCCCCATTTCAAAAAATTCTGGATCTACCCTGACATGATTCCGTGTATCGGGACTGAGGGGGTGGATTTGTTAACCTCAGGCAGGATAGCCAGTGCATTGGAGAGAGAGTATTTTTTGTGGAAATAATCCCAGGCAGAATCAGTCATATGGTTTGGACATGGTAGCCCAATCCATTTGTGAATGGTCAGATTGAAGTACAGTATCTGCCTTTTGGCCTGTGCAAACAACCACATTCTGTAGTATCGAGGTTGATAACGAGCAATGGACTTTGATAAGAAAGTGGTCAGAGGAGCCAAGAGTGACATAAGAGGAATAGGTTTGAATGGAAAGTTAGTCATTACCCGGTTCAGAAGAGAGGACATAATAGTTGCAGGAATCCGTGTTGGGAAGTTTACAGATTGGATCAGACAGAGTCACAGAAGGCCTTAGCTGCAATACCATGGCTCGTTGTTACAGTGCTAATTCCCAGCCAGCTGGCATTGTTTTGTATAAACTATTAAGAATTGTGCATGACTCAAGGGGACATTTAATGGCATAAAATGAATCTCCTGAATACTCTAAAGAGCTGAATTACACATTCGGAATAATGTGGGCATACTCAGTGAATTTCATGATATATGGCATGCTACAACCCAAACTAGGACAAGTTGAAGTACAATTATTTGGTGAGGGTATTTTACGATAATATGGGCATGCTATTTGGAATTTGGAATTAAAGCCAGGTTTAATCATTATTATTATTATTATTATTATTATTATTCCATGCCAGTGAAAATACAAATTTTAACTTTCGAAAATCAAAGATTTTTCAAGTACATTGGTTGGTCACGTGCATTATTTTCTGTTTGTTTGTCTCTTTGTTTGTACGTCAATTGCCTGCAGGTCACAATTGTAAACGAATCTTCATGAAACTTCACCACATGGCAGAGTTCGTTATAAGCAAGAAGTCTATTGTTTTTGAGGTCGAAAAGTCAAAAGGTCAACATAGGCCAAAGGTCAACAAATTTGTCAAATTTCTTAAATCCTCAATTTTCCTCCGATTGGTGAGAAATTTGAACATGATTTGCATATCAGGTGGCTGGATTCAACCACCAATTATTTTTGAGGTCAACATAGGCCGAATTTCTAAAATTGTCAATTTTCATCCGATTAACTTGAAATTTAAAGAGGATTTGTGTATTTTGTCATTGACTTCAACCACCAATTATTTTTAAGGTCAAATTTGTTTTATGGATTTTGCAAGTATCGTGCTCTGCATGACATCTTTCTTATTTTATTTATTTATATACAGCCTGTGGTTACTTGGCTGCATCATTTTTCTAGGGTAGCAGCTGTGCCACTGATGCAATGTCCCCTGGTACCAGCAAGCGGGTACTCATTTTGCTGACCTCAAAAGGATGACGGGCTGTCATCCTGCCTGGTGTTAAGTCAACAGGCAGACAGGGGCTTGAACTCAGTACCCTAAGATCTTAAGCCATCCACCCTAACGATTAAGCCAGCACTAGGCTTAAAAAACAAGGTAAATTCAAGAGATGGTGAAGCAGTAAAGGAATGGCTCAAGAAACCATACTGTTTTATAGTCAATGAGATGTGCATTGGCGTTTGAAGGGGTTAGCATGATGCCTGAAACCTGTCATAAAATGTAGGCCTACTTCTATTCTGTACAATTAGCAGAATGTGGGAAATTTAATCAGGAAATTATAAAGACATGATAATGGCGATAATAAAGACAAAAACCGAAATGTACATAAACACATGGGCACTCGCAAACACATGCATATGTTACTGAAATCGCTCCCCAACCCCCACACCACCAATTGTCATCGTTTGAGCTGGAGATAATAATTGCAGCATCTGAGCCAGCGGCGCTTGTCATCTGCTCTTCTTCAGCTACACCTCACAGATGGGCTCGGCTGAAATGCTACCATGGCAACGCACGGCAAGCTCCCATACATCGAGCCAAATCGACCCCAAGCGACAGCCTCGTTTGACGCTTAGATCTAGATTCACGTTCTAAGTCCATCTCTTGCTCCTCTCCTGCAATGCCACCCTGCTAAAGAGCCAGCTGGCTGGGTCGTCATGCTTCACCACATTCAGAAGCCAAAATTGAAAGAGGCATTTTGGGAAAACATAGCAAGGCAGAAGGGTGCATAGGGGGTGGGAGATGGAAAAACCAAGGATTCTCGGATGTGAGGTGTGGGGTGCTTTGACTTCCAACCTCTATGTCAAAAAGCGAGTTACAAAGATATGATGGGCTCCCAAAGGTGGAAGTAATATATGGGTTCTGGGTGCACATGCAGCTTTAGGTAAAAACATTATTTCTTTCATATCGAACCAGAATCCCAAGATGTTTGAGACCCAAGAGATGTCTTGCCATGCTTTGTCGACATCAGAAAATAAATGGTTCCCATTTTGCCTGAAGGCACAAACTAAACAAACTTGGCTGATGCACAGAGCACTTGAAAGTAACTTGTAATAATTTAACAATTCTTTTTGTATTCAGCAATGATTGTCATTAAAACATCTATCGATACAATGATGTGCAGATTCGAAAGAAGAGCAAATCATGTTGACTGAACAGTACCATTGCTTTGAAAATGCTGTGGTGTCCTTCACAAAAAGCCAATTCTCATGGCTTTCTTACAAAATCAACAAAATGGATCTATACACATTCCTGCCTCAGACTTCTCCAAATATCCCGTAGATCAAGTGAGAACTCCAATTTTTTTTTCCTCTGCAGCACTCCATGATCGGGTGACCTTCAAGTGATGACATTCCAGCCTTCCTTTATCCTTGCACAAGAAAGACTCGATTCTGCATGCAGCTGCAACCACTTCAAATATCAATACACTCAATGTGCACCGCAAATACAATCACTGTGAGTTAAAAAAAAAAAGAAGCTCACTCTTGTCATATCATTGTCTGACGACAGATGGTCATTCCAAGAAAAATGCACTGACATCACTGCATGGTTGAAAAAATAAAATCTTAGCACAAAAATACTCAGTACTTGTTCCACAACATTGGATAAACACAATGTTCCAAGACCATCCTGCCCCCCCCTCCTCCTCCTCTACAATCTCAAGATTATTCTCCCTCTCAACTCAATTCCACGAGCTCATGGGTCGTGCCTCCTTGCTCACTGTGCCGAACCATCTTTAGCCAACACTCATTATTCTTCGAGCAGTGGATGTTATAATTGGTGAAACCATATGAGTGACCCAAACTGTAGACTTGTCATTCCAAAATTATTTGTGGAGTCAGGGCATTTGGTTGAAAAACTAACAGTGCTGTCACCATGTTTAAATTTGTAATTTGTGTTTTCAGTTTGAAAGTGTCATCGGCATGGAATGCCTCAAAAACATTTGGTCGTGTGGCATTTCACAGCTGCGACTTTTTGAAAATTTCACTTAGCTTTTTTTTTTTCACTTAGCTTTTCACTTAGCTTTTAGCTCATTTTCACACACCCCAGACCCGCAAAGATAAAACACCCCGATATGCTAATTGGGGTCATGCTGATTCTATGTAGCAAGTCTGGATATAATCTGCCCAGAACTGTCGAAGTAGCACGACAAACAAACCGACACAAACAAACATACACCGGCCCATGATTATAGTAAAGATGTACAATGTCGCATCTTTCAGCAACGTCCTTGGATTTATCCATCCAATCACCCCCCCCCCCATCCCCACTCACACCTCCACACCTTTCCCACTCCTGCCATGTGTACAAAGTACACAGAACTTTGTTTCCACAACTTAATACCCCGCTACCAGGGTATCCTCTGCAATTTTTAAATTGAAAAACAGCCCAGAACTCCTGAAATTGCAGGACTGTACCTATAAATACTTGTGCAAGCACCTCAAATACAATATTCTGGCAAACTACAACGGCATAAACGAATCATTTGCCTTTATTTAACGACCATGATTAAACTGAACCTGAATACAAAAAGGGTCGTCATTTTGTGCAAATTTATTTATTACTGGAAATACAGGATCTGCCAAAAGTCATGACTGTACTTGCATTGTAAGTTGTGCTTGAAGGCAACAATGCACGAACTGTTTGTTTTTTTGTTGCAGGTTAATCTTAAGGGTTAAATTTATCACGGATAAGTGGACACTTCAACAGATGGCTCTGATTGTGGAGCTGTACTTCCGAAATGGTTGCAGTGTTGTGTGTGCACAGCGTGAGTTCCGAAGAGCACCAACAAACAAAGCCATAAGGAGATGGACGACAGCATTCCGACAGACTGATTCAGTGACAAAAAAGGTCAGGTCGTCCCAACTGCAGGAAACATTGCGGTTGTCCAGGAAGACGTCGTGCACTCCCTGAATAAATCATGTAAGCGGCGATCCCATGAAGTGCAGATTTCCGAGACTTCACTGTGTCGGATTATAAAAAAGGATGTGATGATGAAAACCGCACAAAACCCAGGACCTTCCAGGAACTAAAGGACAATATTCGTAGAGAAATCCTGAACATTCAGTTGGAAACTCTGGCATCAGTGATGGGCAGTGTTGTGCAGTGGACACACTTTTGTGTGGATACCTGTGGCACAGTCACTTACTGGATGTGATTTTCATAAAATAAATTGTGAACAATCTCCAAAGATTGTTCTTTATTTGCCATCTTACATATTCAGCACAACAGACTTCTTATTTCCTACATTGCTGTTTGAAATACAGTCACGATTTTTGGCGGTCCCTGTGCAAATTTTAATTGTACAATATCGTTTCCATCTTTGTTAGGAGAAGTTATAGAATACACCACTTTCAAAATGACGCATTCCGGCGCAAAATGCTCGGTGTGCATGTGCAGAAATCCTCGGAAACATCGGTGCTCAGGGCATCATAATGTATACTGTGTGTCAGACATAAGTATTGTTACTTAAAATGGCTCACAAAGCTCCTGAAAAAAGTGGAGAATACTTGGAAAAGTACCTGAGAAAAAGGGCTGTGCCTCTGCACAACAGGAAACTTGGACAACTTTCTCATCTTGCAGAACTGGGAAGCTGCTTGTACTGCAAACTCCCAAACATGTGGGTCGTTGCAAGGCCCGAGTGGAAACCCCTGCCAAATCACTATCAGTGAATGGACTTTTTGTCTGGATTAGGTTCTTCAGAACACCGATTGGGTGGGACATATCTGGGGCTTTTGAATGTGCAGTGTATGTGTGTGTGTGTAGTTATTTTTTTATATATACATGTGGCTGCTAATAGTATTAACAAGAAATGATAGGAAATCAACACCTCTGTCTCATCCATGGATATTTGTCATATTTCCTCTATTTCCGTGAGTCCGCTTTGCATTCAGGAACAGAACAATTTTGGTTCACCATTTTTGAATTGCCACTCTTTCATCTAAATGCTGAAAACTATGTTTAAAAGACGATTTGAATCACATATTTTTTGCGAGCAATGGAAGGTTAAAAATGCCTGTCGAGCCAAACTGGTTCAGTGTAGACATACACACAGTGACTGTGCAAAAGGCCTCATTTAGCATTCATATATCATTTTGAAAGTGGTGTATTTGGAATACGATTTATTCAGTGTGAGAACCATACCTTATGGGCACTGAGGTGTGACTGTTTATTGTTCACTTCTGTTGCAGCAAGCAGGCAGGATAGCCTAGAGGTATTTACACTAGCCTCTAAGCTATCTAGCCTGAGTTTGAATCTCGACCCAGCTATAAACTGTCATCCGAGTGTTTCATAGGCAGGGCGAGGCATCAATGTGCGTCCCGTCACTTGCATGGAAGTGAAACTGGGCATCCTGGCAGACTATCAGTTGGTAGATGTTAAAGATTCATGGTATCCTTGGTGAAGAGTAGGCACGTTATTGTCGGCACCATGACCAAATTCCTGCCCATACTCCAGAGAAGGTAATGGAAAAACACCCAGTTTAACCCTTGCGAATAAACTGCTTTGGCTGCACCGATTCTCTGTAGCTCACCTGGATCAGGAGCATCAGTCAATCAACCCCCCCCCCTTAGAACCCCCAGACTCTGAATTTTTTAATGCCGTAAACAAACTTTGGGACATCAAGGGTGATGAAGGTTGTGGTCAAGTTTCATTGAAATTTTGTGTGTAGTTCGGAAAAGAGAGCAAATACCTATTTTCTGGGGTCAGAAACCACCACGAAACCCCCCTTAATGAGCGCAGATTTTGATGCAAATGATAAACTTTGGTACATCACAGGTGATGAAGGTTGTGGTCAAGTTTCATCGAAGTCGTGTGTGTAGTTTCGGAGAAGAAAGCAAATACCTATTTTGGGGGTCAAACCCGCCCCCTATAGACATCCTTGACGAAGCAGATTTTGATGCAGTCGATACACTTTGGTACATCACAGGTGATTAAAGTTGTGGTCAATTTTCAACAAAATTGCGTGTCTAGTTTCGGAGAAGAGAGCAAATACCTATTTTGGGGGGTTCAATATCGCACACCCCAGTAGACCTCTTAATGAGAGCAGATTTTGATGCGCTCGATAAACTTTGGTGTATCACTGGTGATGTCGGTTGTGGTCAAGTTTCATAGAAATTGTGTGTGTAGTTTTGGAGAAGAGAGCAAATACCTATTTTGGTGGGGGTAGAAAAACAAACCACATAGATCCCTTTAATGAGTGCAGATTTTGATGCAGTCAATACACCTTTGTTAGGCATCAGATATGAATCTTGTAGCCAAGTTTCATCAAAATCATTTGTTTGGTTCAAGCGATAATGACTGAAGTGTTTACGGGCTGACTGACTCACTCACCTACGGACACTACTCGATTGCATAAGCTCACCAGACTAAAGTCCAGGAGTGCGAAAAATTAGTTTACTTTAACACACGCTTGAGCCGATACCGGACCCAAAATGAAGAAGAAACTGTCTGCCCTACCATGTTTCATTTGTTTCTTGGTTTTGCCTATTTCATATTTTAACAAAAAAAAAATAACCCCAGCTTATGTGCATATCCAATAATACATCATGGTTATATACTTGGGATCATTCCAATTGCACTGGGCCATGGACTTACACCCCGGCCTAAAGCCTGAGGCCTATCGATCTGTGCTGCTTCATGCAACAGCGGTGCATGATTTTATTGGGGTTGAGTCAGGCCAGCTGTCCAGCCAATGGGTGTAAACCATTTGGTTAACAAAAATCTGGGAGGATTAAGTTCTCCATTTTCTGCTGTAACTTCGTGGAAATTGAAAGATTATGCCGAAAAATGGATATATAGCTTGATGGGCCAGAAAAAGACGCATCAGAAGTACTGCGACAAAGATTTATTTTGTAGGTACACGTTATTTTAAGTTATTTGATGCCACATGATGAGTAATTGGTTTTATGCCAGCTAAAGAGGCTAGTTGTTGTTGTTGTTTCATGTCAGGTGGCAAAGAGGTGATTCAGCAGGAATTTGGCGACCACAGAAAGTGTTATGGCAGATTCACAGACAAAACCAAGCTTGAGAGGGCCGTGAAGCACGTTGCATGTCGTGAGGCAGCGTTAATCTCACAGTTTGGTGAAGTTGACGAAGAGAGTGCAGTACACTCAGGTACCCCATGAAAAAACAAAACCGGCTCAGATGCAATCATGCCTTGGCCTCCGTCTCCACTGCACCATCATGAGTGCAGCATGTATTACCAGCCATTTGCATCATTTGCAAGAAACCAGAAGCATACATTGTTGTGAGATGAAAGAGGCAGAGGTAGGGGCAAGTTTCACCATTCATTATAGTCAAACCACTATTTAACAGACTTGATGGGAAGCAGTTTTGGTTTTATAAATGAGGTCTGTTAAATAGGGAGGACTAGTATTAAAGTGGTGTTGTCTTTTGAGGGACTTGGGCTATTATGCTGGGATCTCCCCTGAATCAGTAATTTGGGCTTTGTTAAGTAGGGCTTGACGCTAAGCATTTTTGATTTGTTATTGAGTAAATCATCCAAGGTGTTGCCCAACTAACCAATGGCATACTGTTTGAGTAATATTAATTTTATTATTCCTGCCTTGCACAGGTCTTCCATGAAAAGCAACTGTTGTGAAAGCATACTTGACAAGGATTGTGTTGCCCTGAAGGTGAAATCCCACAAAGGCTGTACTGTGAACACCCACGATTCATGTCAAAAGTGAAACCTACGAGAAAGAGTAAGTTTCACATTCTCAAACTGCATTCATCACATACCATTCAGACTATGTTAAAATCTCCTGTGAAAATAATTGTTTTCTGTGTTCACATGCAACATCCGATGGCACGATTTGAGGTCAACTGTCACTGCAAAACTGGAAAGCTTCCAGAACACGCTTGATGTGTTCTGTGCAGACATCATTGAAAATATAATTGTTGAAGGACAAGAAGCGATCCTTGTGACAAAACTGCTTGACATGTTTGTGCGGATGGCCAAAGAACATGAAGGATTGGATGCGTCAAGTTAGAGGTAGTATGTTGAGCACTATATAAGATTGTAGTTTGATAATGATATCCTCAGGGTTACTTGACAAAACTTTATAATTATTTTTGTGTCTGATGTTAGCCTGTGATCTTACAGTAGATACTGTGGAAGCTATCACACCGATACCGCTTTACAATGCACTGGTGTGGGTAGTTCCCTCCTTGGTGCCTCTAATGATCCGACATTGGATAACTGCATGGATGTACCTGAGAAGCTTCATCTGAAACTTCTGGCAACCCTTCAGGATATTGTTCAATAATCTTACTTATATGGAACTGATTGATTGATTCATTGATTAACTGTATTTGACATTTATAGAACATTGTTCAGTGGTAAGACATTACGATGTGTCCAGCGATCGCACCATATTTAAATTTTAAAATGCAATTAATATGTACCTGTGCTGTCGAACACAAACGCTTTGTGCATCGCTTCACAATATTATTATTTTATTTTCTCTCACAATTGTTATGTACAGTCGATTATACTATTGAAATAGATTATACTAGCCCACGGCTGCCGGTACAGAGCTGCCAAAACTGCTTAGCATTGGATTGATTGTCGATTATACTTGACTACCATCTCTGATAGAATCTATAGACACTGATAGCTTAAATATTTTTTAGCAAGGTTGGAGTACTGGGATGTACAGATCCACCAATATTCAGCCCTCTAGGTCTAGGCCATCCACCTAATTTATGGTGATGCCTTGAAAATAGCCCGAATGCCAAAACTGGCATTTTTACCCGTGTTTAGATATATTCCGAAGGTTGTGTATTAAAACTGAAGCTAATCCAAATGTTGGAACACATGATATTGGATTCAGAAACTCATCCCTTGACCAAAACACTATATTTCAAGTAGTTCCCCGAGGGTGCCACAAAAGTCAATTTCTCGCCGCATTTTCCTGGCACACCTTGCGGCCTATTAGGAATGTGCATGTGAACCACCTCAGCAAACATGTACGGCTGTCTGGCATCATCATCCCTGTGGGGAATTAATTGCTCTAGCAAAGCTTTCGACGTTCAGAGATAAAATTTCTGCCTGTCCTGGCCTGTTCGACCATAACATGGACGTGGCCATGAGGTTGAGAAAATCAGAATGGGTCAGGTTGGACCTTTCCCCATAGGGTTGTCTGTCTGTCTGTCAATCAATCATGGCTGTGATGTCTGTCTGTCTATCAATCAATCAACGTGATGACGCGTGATGCGGCCAAGCATTATCATGTACAAGGAGAACTTCATGTTTGTCTGTGATAGAAGAAGTGTGCGAGAGGGAGTAAGAGCCAGCAGCACAAGAGGGACATTGACAGTTAGGCAGTGTGAAGCCTGGAGACTAAAAATATTCAAATTCCTCCACTGCCAGCATGTGAACGACTATGCCTCCATTTTAATCCTCTGCACATGATGTATTCTTCAGTATGAAATCATGCATAGCATTAGACAGTCCATTGTTGGACTCTGTATGTCCTAAGTAGGCTGGAATAACATTCCTGCTGCTGTTGCAAAGCCACAATTCTCCAAATAGGCCATTGCCTATACAAGCAACCCGAAAGAAAGCAATTGCATATAACTTAAGGGGAAGATTTGGGGGGCAGTGTCTCCCTTTGTTTTGTGTTTTTTTTGTTACATGTACCATTGTTATTAATTGGCTCCATGAGTTAATCACTCTTCCATCCCAGTCATGATGTAAATCTTTGGCTTTCTGATCTCAGGATCCTGAAAACAAACCCATTTTGCAGTGATCGTTCCATCATGGTGGCTAACCCGTCACATAGTGCCCCTGGCTGACTTAATATCCTGCTCGTGCATAACTCTAGTCTCTGTCACCACTGCAAGTCCCAATGCCTCCACATCTCCCTGCTCCTGCTGTGTTGCACCATGTCACCAACCCCACGCCCAGCCGCCCCACATGTCTCCCCTACCCTGCCCCACACAATCCTGCCCCTCTCCACTCCCCCAACTTCCCTTCACCCTCAACTCCTTTCACTTTCCCTTTCTACATCCCACATTCCCTCTCCATATTCCCCCATCCTGACATATCTGCCTCCTCCCATATACTTAAACAATCTGGACCTCAAATATCCCAGGCTTCTGTTCAAATATGACCAATATCTCAACCCAGGCTATTGCTGCTGCTAAACCTGATATAATCTGTTCAACGGAAATTCTTTCTTCCACAAGTTGTCCCTGATTCCTCAATGTCTCTTTCCAACTACTGTCGCACATGTTTGTTGTTGTTGGGTTGCACATGTTTGGAACTTTAGTGATTTTGTGATTATTTGTATGACATGTGTGATTTTCTTACGTTTATAAATAAAAGTGCTTCAAAAGTCAGTCTCTGTCTGTCTGTCTGTCTGTCTGTTTGTTGTCTGTCTGTTTCTCTCTCTCTCTCTCTCTCTCTTCTCTCTCTCTCTCTTCTCTCTCTCTCTCTCTCTCTCTCTCTCTCTCTCTCTCTCTCTCTCTTTCTCTCTCTGTCACTAGGCTGTGATTTGATTCATTGACTTGTTGACCCAGATTTCTTCCAATGGCATATCCTCCCTTTTGGAACCGATCATCACAGACCTTCCTTCTAAAATGTCTCCTGTTCCTCTTCTACTCTGTATGTTTAATTTGATCATGTTCTTGTGAGAGTCCAAATATCTTTTGCTATGGTCAGATAACCACCTCAGTGCTGCAGGAATGGGGTGATTCATTCAGGCTAACTGACAGGGTCTGCAATCTGTCATCTCACTGTAAGATTGGTCTACTATCTTCAATGCCCCGATATTGATGCTTCCTGGATAATTATTCTGCAAAAGGCTACTCTCCCTCTCTCTCTCCCTCTCATACAAAGGTTTAACTCATCTCGTACATACAGATATCACACCCATTTTGTCTCCACTGGTACATTTAAGGCAACTGCCTCACTAAAGGATTCAAACAACTTGCCTTGTATTGATTGTCTTCATGGAAGGCCAATCAGATTGAAGACAATTTCAGGTCATTCCACAAATTCCACTACAAGTGTAAACCCACTCTGTTTATTGTCTTGTGTTCTTTTTTCATGCAAGTTTTGTTATTCAGAAATCTATGGCAAGGTTGAAACATCCATATAAATTCATATTTTTATTTGGATACAAAAATCAAAACTGTGTTATGTTGTATGTACCTTCATATATTCAACTAATTTTTGATTATTCTGCATCTTCTTAGTTTCACATTCTGTCCAAAAGTTTTGAAGTCTCATATTCAGGTCTCTCAAAATAAAATGACCAGATTTATTTTATTTGTGACTAGTTCATTTCATATTGGCTGATTACAGTTGGCTCATATTGGACAGTTAGTTGGATACTGATTCTCATATTCATGAACTTCGTTTAGCCCATATGTTTAAAATGCTGGAGTACTGCATAATATATATCCAAGTTATTTAAAACAAAATGTTGTCGTTCTCAGTCAAAACTATTCTTAAAATACTCGACATTTAATTCCAGTAATACAATACTGCTTCCTCGGGTGAAAGAGTCGAGCCACTTCTCATTAGCCCATCCGTCTGCGTAGCAGGAGATGGGGTTTTGCAATTGCTTGTGTGTCTGTATGTGTGTCTGTCCAGGCCATAACTTTTTTTTACCATTTCAGCTTTTGTCATCAAATGTTCAACAAACCTTTATTATGAGAATGTGGCAAACACTGATGAATACATTAAACTTTTTTTTTTTTGCTGTTTTTTCCGTCAAGTTTATTTCAAGTACAAAGGGGATGCGGACAGGCTTTGCATTTTGAAATGCTTTCTAGTTACCCTTGCCAGAGGATAGGGTATTGCATTTGGGTCCATTTGTTACTCGGCAAAAAAAACAGTTTCTGTAGCGATTGTCTTGTTTGTCTGTCTGTACGTTCGTCACACAATTTTTGGCCACAGTTTTCAAGCAATTGTTCTGAATTTTTTTGTGTGCATGTTGGTGATCAGACAAGCACAGAACGCATAATTTTGGTGAAGAAACGAATCCGGATCTGGTTACTATAATTTTTTAAAGAGATTCTTCACTATTGAGAGATCGGGCCAAAAACGATATATAGTACAATGTCTCAAAAAGTTAAAGATGGATTCGGACAAGACTTGGTGGACAGGTTGGGTGTGTGACTAGGACGAAGCACTTCAATTTTGGTGAAGATCCGAATCCGGCTTTGGATACGCAAATTATTTAATTTTTAAGTGATTCTTCACCATTGCAAAATGGGGCAAAAAACGATATTACATGATATCTCAAAGAGCTGTTGACAGATTTGGATGAAACTTGGTGGACAGGTTGAGTGTGTGTGACAAGGACGAATTGATTCAATTTTCATGAAGGTCTAAATCTGGATCCGATAATTTTTTAAGTGATTCTTCACCATTGATAGATTGGGCCAAAAACTATATGTAGCGTGACATCTCAAAAAGTTGTGGATGAGTTGGTTAGTTGACAAGAACAAGCTGATTCGATTTTGGTGAAGGTTCAGATTCTGATCCGACCTATCAGTCGGATACAAAATGTAAACACTTCAGCCTGTCTTAGGTATTTACTCTACCGAGTGTCATTCTGTTTCGCCAAGTGTCACTCTATGAGTGATTTTTCATTTGTTTGTTTGTCCACACAGAATGTGTGTATGTGTATTGTTAGTAACCGTTGGACTTAGTCCGAAATGGGGGCTGATGGATTTGGTCTTGATTTTTGGGTCTGTGTGTGCGTGCATCCCCAACCATATCTCAGACATGTCTGGACTGATTTTATTCGTACTTAGCACAAAGACAATACATGATGGTATATATATATATATATATATATATATATATATATATATATATATATATATATATATATA
>CM068958.1:145869477-145884361 GCA_035128595.1 Eptatretus atami
TTTTTTCTACAACCTTTCTATTACCTAATCTGATGAAAACTCTCTCAAACAATAATAATAATATCAATAATAATAATAATAATAAGAACGGTCTCTTATAATGCTTCATCTTCCTATTTCACACGTGTGGTACTCTTTACTGGATCATAATGCACTACTCTTCTGCTATATAAACAGACTGCTCTGAATTCGACCCTTCATTCATATCTTGTCGAAAAAAATCCAACTGTTTAAGCGTTTCTTCTCTCCATTCTCTTAATTCACCTTTATTGCATCCATCAATAAATGTCTTTAATCGCATCTCTGACCTAAAAAAATTTAACACCCCAGTTTGCTATGAATGTTCGCTTTCCATCAACCATTCTTTTTTTCCAACTTCAGTGCCAACTTCACCCCTCTCACCCTTCCCTCTCAAAGCGACCATCACACTCTTCTCCCTCCAAGCCTCCCTCTCACCTTCTCAAAAACTCCCCCTTCACCTTTCTCCCTCAACTCTCCCACTCACCCTTCTCCCACCATTCACCCCCTCACTCACCCTTCTCAAAGTTCCCCCGCCCCTTCTCATCCACAAAGCTGCCTCCTTCCCCTGCCCTCTCACCTCCATCTCATCACTCCACCTCCTCAAATCCTCAACTGCCTTCTGCCCCTCTTGTCCCCCCCTCTCCCCAGCACCACAGAGCCTTTTCCCCTCCTCATGCGCCCCCTCTCCGAGCTGTTCTGCAATCCCCCACACTCATTCAACAACTCTCTCAACCCCCCCTCCTCCCTTGTCCTTCCCTCACCCTGCCCTCCCATCCCCTGCACCCAAAGCCTCTTCCCCTCCCTCTTCATTAACAGTGTGGACCTCAAATATCCAGGGCCTTCCTCAAACCTTACAGATCTTTGATACAAGTTGGCACTGACAAACCAGACATAATCTGTCTAACAGAAACTTTCCTCCCCCAAGACGTCTCTGACATCCAAGTATCTCTCCCTGGTTACTCCCTCCTCCGGTAGGACAGACCTGAGCCTCGTCCGGGTGGAGGAGTTGCTCTCTTCATCAAAGACTCTATTCCTCACTCTCCATGCACTGCCCTCACTCCAGTTAACAAAAATCTCGGAGGATTAAGTTCTCCATTTTCTGCTGTAACTTCGTGAAATTGAAAGATTATGCCGAAAAAATGGATATATAGCTTGATGGGCCAGAAAAGACGCTCAAAAGTACTGCGACAAAGATTTATTTTGTAGGTACACGTTATTTTAAGTTATTTGATGCCACATGATGAGTAATTGGTTTTATGCCAGCTAAAGAGGCTAGTTGTTGTTGTTGTTTCATGTCAGGTGGCAAAGAGGTGATTCAGCAGGAATTTGGCGACCACAGAAAGTGTTATGGCAGATTCACAGACAAAACCAAGCTTGAGAGGGCCGTGAAGCACGTTGCATGTCGTGAGGCAGCGTTAATCTCACAGTTTGGTGAAGTGACGAAGAGAGTGCAGTACACTCAGGTACCCCATGAAAAACAAAACCGGCTCAGATGCAATATGCCTTGGCCTCCGTCTCCACTGCACCATCATGAGTGCAGCATGTATTACCAGCCATTTGCATCATTTGCAAGAAACCAGAAGCATCCAGTTTGTGAGATGAAAGGGGCAGAGGTAGGGCAAGTTTCACCATTCCTTATAGTCAAACCCCTATTTAACAGACTTGATGGGAAGCAGTTTGGTTTTATAAATGAGTCTGTTAAATTAGGGAGGACTAGTATTAAAGTGGTGTTGTCTTTTGAGGGGACTTGGGCTATTATGCTGGGATCTCCCTGAATCAGTAATTTGGGCTTTGTTAAGTAGGGCTTGACGCTAAGCATTTTGATTTGTTATTGAGTAAATCATCCAAGGTGTTGCCCAACTAACCAATGGCTACTGTTGAGTAATATTAATTTTATTATCCTGCCTTGCACAGGTCTTCCATGAAAAGCAACTGTTGTGAAAGCATACTTGACAAGGATTGTGTTCCCTGAAGGTGAAATCCCACAAGGCTGTACTGTGAACACCCACGATTCATGTCAAAAGTGAAACCTACGAGAAAGAGTAAGTTTCACATTCTCAAACTGCATTCATCACATACCATTCAGACTATGTTAAAATCTCCTGTGAAAATAATTGTTTCTGTGTTCACATGCAACATCCGATGGCACGATTTGAGGTCAACTGTCACTGCAAAACTGGAAAGCTTCCAGAACACGCTTGATGTGTTCTGTGCAGACATCATTGAAAATATAATTGTGAAGGACAAGAAGCGATCCTTGTGACAAAACTGCTTGACATGTTTGTGCGGATGGCCAAAGAACATGAAGGATTGGATGCGTCAAGTTAGAGGTAGTATGTTGAGCACTATATAAGATTGTAGTTTGATAATGATATCCTAGGGTTACTTGACAAAACTTTTAATTATTTTTGTGTCTGATGTTAGCCTGTGATCTTACAGTAGATACTGTGGAAGCTATCACACGATACCGCTTTACAATGCACTGGTGTGGGTAGTTCCTCCTTGGTGCCTCTAATGATCCGACATTGGATAACTGCTGGATGTACCTGAGAAGCTTCATCTGAAACTTCTGGCAACCCTTCAGGATATTGTTCAATAATCTTACTTATATGGAACTGATTGATGATTCATTGATTAACTGTATTTGACATTTATAGAACATTGTTCAGTGGGAGACATTACGATGTGTCCAGCGATCGCACCATATTTAAATTTTAAAATGCAATTAATATGTACCTGTGCTGTCGAACACCAAACGCTTTGTGCATCGCTTCACAATATTATTATTTTATTTTCTCTCACAATTGTTATGTACAGTCGATTATACTATTGAAATAGATTATACTAGCCCACGGCTGCCGGTACAGAGCTGCCAAAACTGCTTAGCATTGGATTGATTGTCGATTATACTTGACTACCATCTCTGATAGAATCTATAGACACTGATAGCTTAAATATTTTTATAGCAAGGTTGGAGTACTGGGATGTACAGATCCACCAATATTCAGCCCTCTAGTCTAGGCCATCCACCTAATTTATGGTGATGCCTTGAAAATAGCCCGAATGCCAAAACTGGCATTTTTACCCGTGTTTAGATATATTCCGAAGGTTGTGTATTAAAACTGAAGCTAATCCAAATTGTTGAAACACATGATTTTGGATTCAGAAACTCATCCCTTGACCAAAACACTATATTTCAAGTAGTCCCCGGGTGCCACAAAAGTCAATTTCTCGCCGCATTTTCCTGGCACACCTTGCGGCCTATTAGGAATGTGCATGTGAACCACCTCAGCAAACATGTACGGCTGTCTGGCATCATCATCCCTGTGGGAATTAATTGCTCTAGCAAAGCTTTCGACGTTCAGAGATAAAATTTCTGCCTGTCCTGGCCTGTTCGACCAAACATGGACGTGGCCATGAGGTTTGAGAAAATCAGAATGGGTCAGGTTGACCTTCCCCATAGGGTTGTCTGTCTGTCTGTCAATCAATCATGGCTGTGATGTCTGTCTGTCTATCAATCAATCAACGTGATGACGCGTGATGCGCCAAGCATTATCATGTACAAGGAGAACTTCATGTTTGTCTGTGATAGAAGAAGTGTGCGAGAGGAGTAAGAGCCAGCAGCACAAGAGGACATTGACAGTTAGGCAGTGTGAAGCCTGAGACTAAAAATATTCAAATTCCTCCACTGCCACATGTGAACGACTATGCCTCCATTTTAATCCCTGCACATGATGTATTCTTCAGTATGAAATCATGCATAGCATTAGACAGTCCATTGTTGGACTCTGTATGTCCTAAGTAGGCTGGAATAACATTCCTGCTGCTGTTGCAAAGCCACAATTCTCCAAATAGGCCATTGCCTATACAAGCAACCCGAAAGAAAGCAATTGCATATAACTTAAGGGGAAGATTTGGGGGGCAGTGTCTCCCTTTGTTTGTTTTTTTTGTTTACATGTACCATTGTTATTAATTGGCTCCATGAGTTAATCACTCTTCCATCCCAGTCATGATGTAAATCTTTGGCTTTCTGATCTCAGGATCCTGAAAACAAACCCATTTTGCAGTGATCGTTCCCTCATGGTGGCTACCCCTCACATCAGTGCCCTGGCTGACTTAATATCCTGCTCGTGCATAACTCTAGTCTCTGTCACCACTGCAAGTCCCAATGCCTCACATCTCCCTGCTCCTGCGTGTTTGCACCATGTCACCAACCCCACGCCCAGCCGACCACATGTCTCCCTACCCTGCCCCACACAATCCTGCCCCCTCTCCACTCCCCCAACTTCCCTTCACCTCAACTCCTTTCACTTTCCCTTTCTACATCCCCACATTCCTCTCCATATTCCCCCATCCTGACATATCTGCCTCCTCCCATATACTTAAACAATCTGGACCTCAAATATCCCAGGCTTCTGTTCAAATATGACCAATATCTCAACCCAGGCTATTGCTGCTGCTAAACCTGATATAATCTGTTCAACGGAATTCTTTCTTCCACAAGTTGTCCCTGATTCCTCAATGTCTCTTTCCAACTACTGTCGCACATGTTTGTTGTTGTTGGGTTGCACATGTTTGGAACTTTAGTGATTTTGTGATTATTTGTATGACATGTGTGATTTTCTTACGTTTATAAATAAAAGTGCTTCAAAAGTCAGTCTCTGTCTGTCTGTCTGTCTGTCTGTTTGTCTGTCTGTCTGTTTCTCTCTCCTCTCTCTCTCTCTCTCTCTCTCTCTCTCTCTCTCTCTCTCTCTCTCTTCCTTCTCTCTCTCTCTCTTCTCTCTCTGTCACTAGGCTGTGATTTGATTCATTGACTTGTTGACCCAGATTCTTCCAATGGCATATCCTCCCTTTTGGAACCGATCATCACAGACCTTCCTTCTAAAATGTCTCCTGTTCCTCTTCTACTCTGTATGTTTAATTTGATCATGTTCTTGTGAGAGTCCAAATATCTTTTTGCTATGGTCAGATAACCACCTCAGTGCTGCAGGAATGGGGTGATTCATTCAGGCTAACTGACAGGGTCTGCAATCTGTCATCTCACTGTAAGATTGGTCTACTATCTTCAATGCCCCGATATTGATGCTTCCTGGATAATTATTCTGCAAAAGGCTACTCTCCTCTCTCTCTCTCCCTCTCTCTCCCTCTCATACAAAGGTTTAACTCATCTCGTACATACAGATATCACACCCATTTTGTCTCCACTGGTACATTTAAGGCAACTGCCTCACTAAAGGATTCAAACAACTTGCCTTGTATTGATTGTCTTCATGGAAGGCCAATCAGATTGAAGACAATTTCAGGTCATCCACAAATTCCACTACAAGTGTAAACCCACTCTGTTTATTGTCTTGTGTTCTTTTTCATGCAAGTTTTGTTATTCAGAAATCTATGGCAAGGTGAAACATCCATATAAATTCATATTTTTATTTGGATACAAAAATCAAAACTGTGTTATGTTGTATGTACCTTCATATATTCAACTAATTTTGATTATTCTGCATCTTCTTAGTTTCACATTCTGTCCAAACGTACGAAGTCTCATATTCAGGTCTCTCAAAATAAAATGTCCAGATTTATTTATTTGTGACTAGTTCATTTCATATTGGCTGATTACAGTTGGCTCATATTGGACAGTTAGTTGGATACTGATTCTCATATTCATGAACTTCGTTTAGCCCATATGTTTAAAATGCTGGAGTACTGCATAATTATATCCAAGTTATTTAAAACAAAATGTTGTCGTTCTCAGTCAAAACTATTCTTAAAATACTCGACATTTAATTCCAGTAATACAATACTGCTTCCTCGGGTGAAAGAGTCGAGCCACTTCTCATTAGCCCATCCGTCTGCGTAGCAGGAGATGGGGTTTTGCAATTGCTTGTGTGTCTGTATGTGTGTCTGTCCAGGCCATAACTTTTTTTTACCATTTCAGCTTTTGTCATCAAATGTTCAACAAACCTTTTATTATGAGAATGTGGCAAACACTGATGAATACATTAAACTTTTTTTTTTTTTGCTGTTTTTTCCGTCAAGTTTATTTCAAGTACAAAGGGGATGCGGACAGGCTTTGCATTTTGAAATGCTTTCTAGTTACCCTTGCCAGAGGATAGGGTATTGCATTTGGGTCCATTTGTTACTCGGCAAAAAAAACAGTTCTGTAGCGATTGTCTTGTTTGTCTGTCTGTACGTTCGTCACACAATTTTTGGCCACAGTTTTCAAGCAATTGTTCTGAATTTTTTGTGTGCATGTTGGTGATCAGACAAGCACAGAACGCATAATTTTGGTGAAGAAACGAATCCGGATCTGGTTACTATAATTTTTTAAAGAGATTCTTCACTATTGAGAGATCGGGCCAAAAACGATATATAGTACAATGTCTCAAAAAGTTAAAGATGGATTCGGACAAGACTTGGTGGACAGGTTGGGTGTGTGACTAGGACGAAGCACTTCAATTTTGGTGAAGATCCGAATCCGGCTTTGGATACGCAAAATTATTTAATTTTAAGTGATTCTTCACCATTGCAAAATGGGGCAAAAACGATATTACATGATATCTCAAAGAGCTGTTGACAGATTTGTGATGAACTTGGTGGACAGGTTGAGTGTGTGTGACAAGGACGAATTGATTCAATTTCATGAAGGTCTAAATCTGGATCCGATAATTTTTTAAGTGATTCTTCACCATTGATAGATTGGGCCAAAAACTATATGTAGCGTGACATCTCAAAAAGTTGTGGATGAGTTGGTTAGTTGACAAGAACAAGCTGATTCGATTTTGGTGAAGGTTCAGATTCTGATCCGACCTATCAGTCGGATACAAAATGTAAACACTTCAGCCTGTCTTAGGTATTTACTCTACGAGTGTCATTCTGTTTCGCCAAGTGTCACTCTATGAGTGATTTTTCATTTGTTTGTTTGTCCACACAGAATGTGTGTATGTGTATGTTAGTAACCGTTGGCTTAGTCCGAAATGGGGCTGATGGATTTGGTCTTGATTTTTGGGTCTGTGTGTGCGTGCATCCCCAACCATATCTCAGACATGTCTGGACTGATTTTATTCGTACTTAGCACAAAGACAATACATGATGGTATATATATATATAATATATATATATATATATTAATATATATATATATATATATAAATATTATATATACGTCATTTTTTTTATCAGATCCAAGATGGCCGGACTGGCGGCCATTTTAGTTGTAAAGAAACCGATGTTGAACACGTCCTCAACCATTTCTCGAACATGCATGTATCGATGTTGTTGAAACTTGGCACACAGATAATGATGACTTACAGATGCACATCATTTTTTCCGAGATCGTATCGAAGATGGCCAACTGGCGGCCATTTTAGTTGTAAAACACCCGGTGTTGAACATGTCCTCGACCATTTCTCGGATATGCATTTACCGATGTTGTTCAAACTTGGCACAGAGATAAAGAATGATGGCTTAGATGTGCATTTCATTTGTTTTTTTTTTTCGACATCAGATCCAAGATCTCCGAATGGTGGCGATTTTGTTACTTATACGTGTCCCCATCCATTTCTCCAACATGCATGGTCCGATTTGTTCAAGCTTGGCAAAAAAACAGTACATGATGGTGTACACTTGCGCCTAACTTTATTTTGCAAACTGATCAAAGATGCCTGACTGGTAGACTTGCGGCCATTTTCAGTTGTAAAAAAGCCGATGTTGAACATGTCCTCAACCATTTCTCGGATATGCATTTAACGATGTTGTTCAAACTTGGCACACAGATAATGAATGACGGCTTACGGATGCACATCATTTTTGTTCGACATCAGATCCAATATGGCTAACTGGCAGCTATTTTAGTGTGTGTGGGGGAACCTGATGTTGAACACGTCCCCAACCATTTCTCTAACAAGCATGGTCTGATTTTGTTCAAACTTGGCAAAAGTACAGTACACAATGCATACACTTGCGCCTAACTTTATTTTGCGCTCTAATCGAAGATGGCTGACTGGGAGACTGGTGGTCATTTTAGTTGAACATAAATATAGGCCAGCCATTTAACTCTGTACAGCGAAATTACTAAAACAATGGGGGCTATGACCTTATATGTGTATTTTACTTATTTACATTAGACCCTTCAGAACCTATACAACCCTGAGACCCATGAAGACCATTAAGACCCTAAGGATCACGAAGACCCACAAAGACAACCTAAAACTCTTAAGACCACTAAGACCAAGGTAAGACCCATAAAACTCTTTGGAGCCTTTAGAACCCAAAGACCCTTTGAGACCCCTAAGAACCTTCAAACCCTTTATAACACTAAAACCATTTAAGAACCCTAAGATCTTATAGACTCCTAACACCCTTTAGACCCAGAAAACCCCCCACTAGACCCCTTAGCACCCCAAAACACCCAGAAGACCTTTTAGACCTTTAAGACCACAAAGACTCCGAGGACCCTTTAAGACCCCTAAGAGCATTTAGAGCCCTAATGCTATTTAAGACCCTTTAGACCCTTGATACCCCTAAGACTCTTAAAGATGCTACAGACCCTGAAACACCCTTTAGAACCCTTAGACCTCTAACACCCTTTAGATCCTCTTTGACCCTTTAGAACCCTTAAGACACTTAGACGCCTTTCTACCCTTTAGACCATCACGCCTTTAAAACCTCTTCATATCATGGAGACTCCTTTGACCTTTAGTCCCTTTTTAGACATTTTAAGACCCTTTAGTCCCCTTCAGACAATTTGGACCCTTTGGACCTTAAATTATACCATTTAGACCCCTTCACCTCTTACGACCTTTAAGACAATTTAGACCATTTCGACCCTTGAGACTTTTTCAGACCTTTCGACCTTTAGACCATTTGACCTTCACAACTTTTCAAACCTTTGACCTTTACACATTTACAACTATACAACTTAGACCTTTCATTTAGTACATCCTTCCATTTATTTTCCACATAAAATACACCACACAACACAAGTTCTAGCAAGGGTCTGCAATCTCTGATTGCTCTTTCTTGTTTAGTTTTGTAATCGGTCAACTTTGGAATGATTTACCAATGCAAATGAGAATGTGCACTACCCATGAACGTTTTTGTCTGAAACTTGAAATAAAAAAAATAATAATAGAAGCTTCTATGGAACTAAGATCGAGATAAAATTGTTAAGTGTTATCATTTTGTTTTAGCTTTTTCTTCCAATTTAGTGGTGCTGACATTTTAATCATGATATGCTCGCACATGTCCAAATTCAAATTTATTTCTCAGTCACTGCTTTTTGTGTAATTGATGACCTTTTCTTATATTATATATTGTTGCGGGCTGGGGTCGGGTGAGAAGACCACTAGGGGGAAGGTATCTCGGCTCCCACCAGAATCCCTGGAATTGTAGGCCGTCGCACATGGATTCCGTGACGTGGCAGGTCGCTTAACGACCGTGGACGCCAATAACTCAACCATGTGACCTCGGGTCCTCCCGTCTATGGGTTAACCGAGTTACCTAATTAATCACGTGATTTAATTACCGGGAAACACACCCTCGATACGGCTTGTCCGATCCGGATCACTTTACCGGATCGGATGCAGCGAGCGACACTGCCAAGGACGTACCGGCTAAAAGGACGGATTGTTGGGAATAAAGTCCCGCTAATCTAGGATTCGGACCATGCTGGATCAATGAAGGGAAAGACAAAAAACGGGCATGGAACATTTCTAATAGTAATTTATTAACAAGCAGGTGAGGAATGGTATGTGGAACGATCAATAGATTTATTGGGGTGTGCAAGTAGAGATAGGATGAAAGGTGTGGTGCGGCAATAAACAAGCAACTTATAGAAAGCGAACGCAGAGCAGACCTAACACGAAAATAATAATAGTCTTCTGCAGGCTTACTTATATAGACAGGTGCCAGGACACACACACACACACACACACACACACACACACACACACACACACACACGCAGACACAGAAAACCGATGAAGAGGAATTGAGGCAAGACTGGAGAGGAGTTGAGGCTACGGTCTCTCGGTCCCTTTGCATGCTTTCCCAAATGCGCCACCAATACGTTTGGGAGGAATGCTCCATGGTGCGGTACCCCCCACCCCTCCCCCAACAGTTTGCACGTCGTCTCTTGCTTTGGGCAGCTCACGTCGAGACCGTGGGCATGAAGGAGGGGCTTGAGTTGGTGTGTGGAGTCCAGAGTGGTGTACGGATGGTACGCGGACCAGGTGGGTGGGTGGAGTCAGCGTCGTGTGGGCGGAGAAGAGGAGGAGGAGTGCAGCAATGATGACAGAAGGCGGAGTCGAGTGATGACGACAGAAGGTGGAGACGAAGTCCAGCTTGAGCAGGAGAGGCAGGGCAGAGAGAGGAGAGAGAGAGAGAGAGGAGAGAGAGAGAGAGAGAGAGAGAGAGAGAGAGAACGAGCGAAGGCTCCGCACGGACATTTATATGCCCCGCGTACGGGGCGGGTGGCCACCTCGAAACGCGGTGTCATCACTCAAATCGGGCGCTCTGATTGGCCCCGACCCCCTGCATGTCCCGGCCGCGATGGCCGGAAACCACAACATTCATTTCCGCCAAAGTGACCCCGAGCCGTAAAAATATCTTGCTCCGACCTCACGACATGATATGAATCGCCCACACCGAACTCCGCATCATGACTTGCCTTGCAAGAACCCCCGGCCGTACCCTGATGACTGGCTGAGGGCAGCGACGGTCCCGCATGCCCGCTTGGGCGCTCCGACCAGCGCTGACCAACACGCCCACTCCGTTGCACCACGTGGCCGAGCTGCACAACATGCCTCCGCCCGATCGCAGCTTCGCAGGCCCTAGAGGCGAGAAGATGTTCACCATCCAGAGGGAACATCTGCAGCCGCCAGTGAAGACCGAAGGTACGATGTTATGGCAAACCCATGCACAGACAGTAAGATGTGTCCAAAAAGGTGTCACGAGATAAGCGCTGGTCTGCCTTCTAGCACATTCCATACAGTGTGCGTAGATCCGCCATTATGCACATGGCCAGTGCTCACGTTTGCCCGATTCTGCTATCGTGTGCATGGGGCAAAACCCGATATGTGTCAGATATTGAGGGGAATGCTCGATTACAATAATTATATGGAGGTTTAGAATGAAAAGAATGCTGATATAATTAGTCCAGAAATAGGTTGAAAGGAACGCGCCACTTGCGCCTTGCCCACTCGCATCCCGCCCAACGTGGCATGGGGTGGCTTCCATTATCAGCCTCGATTGAGGGATCGCTTGAGGACGGGAGCTCTGTGCTGTCGATGCTCATGTGGTGTTTGAGCGCCCTTTTAAGGTGCTGGTTCTTCTGTCTCCTCGGTACATGTTCCATGCAGCGTGGGCATCATGTTGGATGTGGTTCCTGTCCATTGGGTGGAAATTACCACTGCGTGTGCATTTGGCAGGCTGTGTTTTCTACGGAGGGGTGTCCAGCATAATGCCTGCTTGTCCTTTACTGGCTTGGCAAAAGAGGTACCTCAAATCTTAATTATTGCATTAAAAACTGAACATCCTAATGATGACCAGCCCAGAATCTCACCATTATTAAAAACAAGAGATAACTTCGGTATAAATAGAGTCCACAACACAGATGAGATGTTCAGTTTTACGTTTTCGACAAAATACAATCCTTTCCTCGATGCACCACTGGATTGCATTTCACCAGAAGGGCAGTTTTTGGAGGATTCAAGTGGATAAGTGAAGTAATGACAACTTGATAGGCAAGGAGCTCTACTTTACCATCACACAATCATGCCACCCCTTATGATGCCACATTGGCAACAGCCATCAATAAGGCTGACTGTTGAATATACGTCCATGTGGATTTTATTCTATTCCTTCTAATAAAAGTAGTGAGAAGGTAGGTGTTAGACTGTCTTGTTTCCACACCAGGGACTGAAATGGATTTTATGACCCCGTTTCAACCATCAGCTTTCATGTGGTTTGCAATGGAATTACAGAAATCTGGCAAATGACTTGCTTCTTCACTGTCCTCGCCTAGCTTTGTACCACTACTTAGCCAAGCTTTGCGACGGTCACTGCCAAGCTCTGATTATAGCTTTCAAGGAAACCTGAACAGCTAATTTGACCCAGTTTGTCAACAAAAAATCTCAACAAAACGTCCAAGTAAGGCAAGTGAAGGAAGATATGTAGAACATATTGAGATGTATAACAGTTGTTACAAATGGCTCAAGCACGGGCTGAAAGAGTGGTGTGAACGAGGACTGTACCCTGTTGAAAGCTGAACTCCACATCAAAACATCTAGGCGTTCAACACAATCATTCAGCTTTCAATAAGACAATTCGTGACTTGTCATGGGAAAGTACTTACTACTTAAGTAGAAAGTAGAAAGAAAGGAAAGTACTTGAAAACCAATGATAGTATTTACTGTGTACAACCCAGTAACCTTGAGTATCTTTCACCAAAAAACAACATTGCATTTTAATAGATTTTCAGGGATATGTTCACAAACATTATTCTTTATAAACAGCTGGTGTGATGGGTGGAAAAAAACATTTGGCTCGGTAATTTAGAAAACATGTTAATAGGGCAGAAAACATGTTCGGACTCGGTTCTGGGTTTGCAGCGACAGCAGGTCTTTCAGGGCTCTCTGCTGACGATCACAAAGTTAAGTTTCTGGTCGGTACCTGTCCCACTTTAACTGTTATTTTCTCACTTACATGTTACTGTGTGTTGATTGTTCAGTTTTGTTTCAAACATCGTGATATTTTGTGAGTTTAGGTCGACCTTGTCTTACCGGGTTGCTTGAGGCCGACCCATCCTTCCCCTCTTGGTGTACGATCGTTTTTATTGTATTTTCTCCCATTACCTTCAATTCCTATCTTCCCCACTTTCCCAACGTCCCCCATCCCTCTCAACTAAACAATCTGTTTTTTTGTCTTAAATCAAAAAAATAAAAAGAAAAAAAACTACCTTTCTCCTTGCATACCATGAGTCTCGATCCTTCTTCTTCCTCTTCTTATTATTCTTCTTCTTCCTCCTTCTGCCGGCACACCATCTTTATTCTTCTTGAGCTGACCCACTCTCGACATTACCTTCACAATCTCTTCCGACAACCTTCCATTCCCGAATCTTACCTATCCTTAAAAAATACATCAAAAATTAATAATTTTCCTTATTCCTTTCGATCAATACACCTCCTGCAACCACGTGTCTCTCTCCAGCCTCTTCCTGATATGTTTCATCGACCCAGCAGCTTCACTCTGCTTTTACCATTCCAAATTCACCATACACCTCCACGATTTTACTTCAACCTTCCCTTTTTCCAAATGTAACGCAATCTTTATTTAAAATAAATAAATTCACTATTGCTGAAACACCTCCCATAGCCACGTGCTTCTCCCGTAACCACGTGATCTGTTTCCACCCCCTGCGTTTACTGATCCAAATTCACCATTCACCTCACATTTTTCTACAACCTTTCTATTACCTAATCTGATGAAAACTCTCTCAAACAATAATAATAATATCAATAATAATAATAATAATAAGAACGGTCTCTTATAATGCTTCATCTTCCTATTTCACACGTGTGGTACTCTTTACTGGATCATAATGCACTACTCTTCTGCTATATAAACAGACTGCTCTGAATTCGACCCTTCATTCATATCTTGTCGAAAAAAATCCAACTGTTTAAGCGTTTCTTCTCTCCATTCTCTTAATTCACCTTTATTGCATCCATCAATAAATGTCTTTAATCGCATCTCTGACCTAAAAAAATTTAACACCCCAGTTTGCTATGAATGTTCGCTTTCCATCAACCATTCTTTTTTTCCAACTTCAGTGCCAACTCACCCCTCTCACCCTCCCTCTCAAAGCGACCATCACACTCTTCTCCCTCCAAGCCTCCCTCTCACCTTTCTCAAAAACTCCCCCTTCACCTTTCTCCCTCAACTCTCCCCACTCACCCTTCTCCACCATTCACCCCCTCACTCACCCTTCTCAAAGTTCCCCCGCCCCTTCTCATCCACAAAGCTGCCTCCTTCCCCTGCCCTCTCACCTCCATCTCATCACTCCACCTCCTCAAATCCTCAACTGCTTCTGCCCCCTCTTGTCCCCCCTCTCCCCCAGCACCACAGAGCCTTTTCCCCTCCTCATTGCGCCCCCTCTCCGAGCTGTTCTGCAATCCCCCACACTCATTCAACAACTCTCTCAACCCCCCCTCCTCCCTTGTCCTTCCCTCACCCTGCCCTCCCATCCCCTGCACCCAAAGCCTCTTCCCCTCCCTCTTCATTAACAGTGTGGACCTCAAATATCCAGGGCCTTCGCTCAAACCTTACAGATCTTTATACAAGTTGGCACTGACAAACCAGACATAATCTGTCTAACAGAAACTTTCCTCCCCCAAGACGTCTCTGACATCCAAGTATCTCTCCCTGGTTACTCCCTCCTCCGGTAGGACAGACCTGAGCCTCGTCCGGGTGGAGGAGTTGCTCTCTTCATCAAAGACTCTATTCCTCACTCTCCATGCACTGCCCTCACTCCCCACACCCCCAAGAATACCTCTGGCTACGGCTTCCCCTCCACTCCCACCTCATGTTTATATGTGTACTGTACCGTCACCAAACAGTGATGACTCCATTTACACCTCACTATCCGAAACATGACCAACTTCTATCTTCTCATCCAAACTCTCTCTTCCTCATATGTGGTGACTTCAATTTCATCATGCCAGTTGGCTAGTGTGGGTACCTCTCTCACCTGTCATGGCACTTCAGCAAAAGCTTTTTGCGACTCATTGGAGGACTCAATCGGTCATTTTCCCAACCCGGATCTCAACCAATTGTATTCCATCTTCTTCTGGATCTGATTTTGACA
>CM068958.1:145884386-145919840 GCA_035128595.1 Eptatretus atami
TCCTCAGGCAACTACCTCCTCCTGAGTCCCTCTTCGCTTCCCTCCAATTCCACACCTTCTTGATATAATAGTATGCCATAACACCTGTACCGAAAACACAAACAGGTAAGACTAGCTCCGAAACTCAACATTATAAAAACCCTCCGACTCACCCAAATGACATGGACCAACTTCTTAGCTCCTCTCTCCAAACTCGTCTCCTTCCTCATGATGTGGTGACTTTCAGCATTTCATCATGCACAAGTCTGGCTAGGTGATGAAGGTACCACTCTCTGATCACCCATAAACACGTAACACACTTTCCATGCAGAGAGAGACACTCTTTTGCGGCCCTCTCTAATGGAGACTGAACGACAGATCTGTCAAGATTACCACCCCGCTATAGTCAACGCTACAGACGTCTTCCATCTCCTCTCTACATAGGATATACTGAAGTGACTAGACTTCACCCCAGTCCTCTCCCTAACAATATATAGCTGACTCATCACTCTGGTCACAATCGGTTCATCTGACCACTGCGTGTCCAAAGTAGCATCTCTCTGGCTGTTATAGAGAACCACTAGTGCCGTCAAGTCTGGTATTTCATCGGGTCGACTGGGGGGGGGCAGGGGGGACTTTTTTCCAAAAAAACCCCCCCCCAAGCCCAATCAACTTCGAGGACTGGTTCCAATTTTCTACTTACCGCATGAAACAATACAAACTCAGGCCTGGGAAATTCTTCTTCAAAAGAATTTGCGCGAACGTCTCATCTTTATCGCACAGATGTATGCAATCCCAACGTTGTGTCTAGTTTGTCCATACCCTCTCCCTCCACGACTAATCGTAACTCTAAAGCACCTGTGTAGTGAGCAAGTTGGCCCTGAAAAAAACTTCGCACTTCACGACTTCGATGTAAGGCCAGAAAATCACAACCTGAAGACGCCATACATACTAAATATCTTGCCCTCTACACACGCGAACTCAAAGCTCGGAAGGCAAGTAGTGCTGTCACCTCAGGAGGCCCCCGACACACAATCTCTATTCGTCACCTCCACCGATATGCGAACCTAGTCCGAAACTCTGGTTCACACAGCCGCGCCTCCTGACAAATACCTAGAGTTGGCTCTAGTACCAGTCTATTTCTGGTTGATCTCCTTTCCCTTCCATCCCACTCACATACCCTCAAAATGGCCACACAAGTGAGCACTGCAGCAAGGTGAAAGGCGCAGGGACAAATGCTATAAAAAACGTCTGTGTTGTTGCACAATTTAAAGCAAAATGATTCTCGCAGTGTTCCCAAACCCCATTACTTTCTAGTACCCACCGCACGACTTATAACTTTCGCAGACCACTTCGTGTCCATGCGATTCACGCGTATTACCCTTGTTCTCCCTCGCCAAGGTGCGAGGAGCTTTGCTGTCCAAACTCGACTCAAATCTGCAAGCCGGTCCAGAGCATGCATAGCCCCGGTATCCTAAAAACAACCTGCCGCTCCCTCTGCTGCTGTGCTCACCCTACTCTCTATGTTCTATTCAGCCTCTCATTTGCTCAAGGTCATCTGCTGTCTGTTGGAAATCAACATAACATTAGCCTCCATAAAAAGGTGACAAACCAGATCCCTGCAACTTCTGACCAATCAGCCTATCCTTCTCCCAACATCAGCAAGAGTATGGAATCCATCCATACGCTCTCGATTAAGAACTCTCCTCTTCTCCAAGTGGCATTGATGTCCGATCACTAAATTAGGTGATTCAGACAGGTCACTCGACCTGATATGTGTCTGCTTCACAATGGAGAGTCATCAATGCCAGGATTGAATCAGAGCACCTATTCCCTCGACAATCCGCTGGCTTTTGACACAGTCTGGCACCCTCCAATGCCACCCTAAACCCCTCCATTATTCACTAAGTAATCCCAAAACACAAACCACAACAAACCGAAACAACAAACCCCACAGCAAAAAGAAAGCATGCCAACGCAGAAAGCAAAATCAATCCACCAAAAGCCCAACCCAAAACCAAAAAAAAAAAACAAAGCGAAACACACGAACCACAGCAAAAAAGCCAAACACACAAAAACAAGAAAAAACAAAAGGCAAACAACAAAAAAGAAAAACCAGAAAACAAACACCGACCCAACACCAAAAAAAGAAAACAACACAAAATTAAAGGCAAATATCCACTCATGAGCTCGCAGACTTGACTACTACTTGTCGCAGCTCAAACGATAAACGACCATCTTAAATGAGAATATTACATCTACATCTCCTATCCTATCCTGAATAACAGAAGCGTTTCAGAGTATCTCTCAAAAACGCAGTGTTCAGAGCCCTGTGCTTATTTTTTTTTTATCAAACATGATCATACTCCGAACTTCTGAATTATACCGTGCACACTTTATCTCTTTGGTGAATGACACATCTAGACACCCTCTGACCGTCCAACGCTATCTAGTCAATCCCTCTGATCAGAAGAGGCAGCAAGCATTCTATCCCTCTACTGCAGATCACAAGAGCAAAATATACACAAATTTGAGTCCAAACGTGGAAAATAGTTTCGGTTCAATCATGACAAATTCTCTAACAACACTAATTCCACATATTCTGATATCGAATAACAAACTCCCACACATATAACTTTCATGGATAAACCTCCTCATCCACGCTCAAACAACCCTCTTGAAAGATCCTGTTCATGGGCAAGCTTAATTGCGGCCTCACCATCTGCCATGATCTTTATTGGAAAGCGAATTTCTAAGCTGGCCTCCAAACGACACAGTCAATGTCAGACTCTCCATACGTCGCCCTCTTTTCCTTACCTGTTCTTGTGCACTCCTCCTCCCCCTCTCTAGTTTTCCTGCTCGCTTTGTTGAATACCTGTCTGGTGGTGTCTACCTCTCGCCTCCTTCTAAGCCATCGACACATGAACCACAAAGAAGGAAGCCATGCGACTTGTTGATGTGCTGCAGAGGACTTGTTGTCCTCCAGCAGGTTTCTGTTCCCAATATCAGCCAAGGAAATCTGTTGTTGCATGATCCCCACAGTGCGGTCAACCGATCTGCGTTTCTATGCTCACAAAGGATACCATTCTTACCCGGGTTATAGCCTCAGTTTGCGTCAGTACGGACACAGCTCCTAGTGAAGCAGAGCTCTGTGTCGTTCCGCAATTCCTTTACCAATTTCTCTTGGATTGATGAGCTCACTGTGGCTCCTGAGGAACTTTTCAAACCACACGAGACACTCTGGTTTCGCTATAACCCATTACCAGATCTCCCTTGCCTCCCTGCCCAATCAACTCTCGGCCCCAAGACTTCTAACGACAGTTCACATTTCGGCACATGCAACCACGAGTGGCAATTCTGCATGAAAAACTGATCACAATGCCACTGATCACAACCCTGAATAGCCCGGCACATATCTAATACACGCAAAACGAGTGTGTTTCCTTTCTAAAACCATGTCCAAGGACCTATACTTAGAACCAGAGCCAGTGTGTATCCTTACTTAGTTCACACGTAAAACAACACATAGGACCAGGACAACTGCTCAATAACAGACAAAGGTAGTGATTTACTTTTCATCATGTCAAGTCAAACATGACGAATTGGCGCAGGTAGAACATCCACCGAAGCTTAGAGGACAACTGCATCAAAGGCCAATTCGCGACATGACAGCTCGAGCTCACATCTTAGGAGATGATCCATATCGCCACAAAACGCGCGGTTGCCAAAAATAGACTCATTCGCCGCAAGTACCAACGTGGTTCAACGCTTTCACTGTATTTAATCTCCTTATATCCACAACCTTCTCTGAAACCCACATGCTATTATCACATTTTGTCATCGCAAGAGTATCTTAGTGTAGATCAAGCTAGCACAAACATTTTTCTATTTTTCCCATATAATCTACTCCAATCCTTTAAAATTCAGGCTGAACACAACAAAAAATGTGATCAAAAAAGTTAAGGGGTGTGAATACTTTCTGGAGAACGCGTTCTGGTCGGATATCCACGGAGACCCGCAAGTAGCACAAACTACCATCGCGAAAACGTTGGGCCGAATATGACAAACATACTATTAACCCAATTACAATCTGCTCACGGCCCCTCTGTGACCCTTCAACTCGCTCTACAGGCTCACTAAAATTCCACGAACCTCTGACATCCGTCTCGCTCACATTCCTTCCTCAGGCAATCGACGTTAACTCGGAGAGCGGGGACTGAAGACCCTCATTTCTTGCTCGTGCACTACCAAACATCCGCAGTTCCATTCCTCCCCTAGAGCTGTCTCCTCTACCTTGTGGCCATGTCTGTCCCGTGTTCCATGTGAACGAATAAGATGGGACAGATGATGATTCATAGTGACCTTCAAAATGCAGCTGCCCACTATAACTATTATTTATCTTTTTGTCCTGTGTCGTCTGTGTGAGTGTGTGTGCTGTGTGTGTGTGTGTGTGGTGTGACTGTGGTGTGATGTGTGCTGTGTGCTCGTCTGCCCAGTCGCGCGCTGCACTCTACACCTACTCATTACTCGCTTCCCGGGGCATATCTCTAGTCTCACCCGTAGAGAGGGCCCTCGGCCCATTAGAGAGCAAGCATTACCAACTCCGCACACAATGCCTATCCACGCAGAACACACATATCGGGCCCAAAATGGCTCTTGACCCCCGCAAATATCATGAACCCACTTACGATTACATACCCTCCATAGTCTTTTGCCCTCTATCTACCTTCCAACAGCGTAGAAAGAACTCCACTTCGCATAACTTAAACATCATGTCTACCTATCCATCCGGATTCTTGGAAACCTCTCATCCAAAAATCGCTCACCGTCCTTTCGTCGCCAACAACATGTCCACCACGTTTCATCGAATCTGTTCCACACACTGTTTTCGCAAGTCCATCATGTGTCAATACTATTAGTAGCCCTACTCTCTCAAATGAAGTGCTAGCAACTGCAACTTTTAAAAACAGTTCCAACCACAGAATCCAGGACTTCATGGTAACTCAGACTCTTCATCGCCCAAAATTAGCCGTGCTCCTCTTTCTCGTGACCACACACCCCACACCCATTTCCCACCAACGTCCTCATGCAACCAGATCCTTCCACAATCAGAATATATGAGAAACTCTATCGCTGCCCCTACGCTATTCGCTTTTTGCCCCGCTACTCGCTCCTACCATCGAGCTGCAAGACTCACTCTTCTCTAGATATCGTGCACCGGACTCCGAGACCCGGAATCTTCACCAAAATCCTCTAACAGATCGTCTTGTCACCACACCAACACCTCTCCAGCCACAGATATCCTATCTCCAGACCACTCGCCACCAACTTTTTGCACGATATCGGCTGCACAGCGAACAAACAAACAGCAAAAAGAAAAATTGACGACAGATAATGGAGCAGGCGCACATTGCCGACAACTACCACCATCTTTCATATCGTCCCAGAATCTCGTGAACCAAAACAAACCCGGACGAACCCATCACATTTGGTTCATCATACTAACGGACGATGTGCTACTCGATTTAACATGAGTTTAGCACTTAGTAACTTGGCTCCATGATCAATACCCAAACTGGACTGTCAATCGGGACCTTTGAATAGGCAAGTAATGAATCCGAGCCATTAAGACAAATTATTTTGACGCACCGAACCCTCCCGCTCAGACTCCCTCTCGATCCCCCGACTTGCGAAATAGTAGTGATTGGTCGTAGAACACCCCCAAACTAAGCACATCTTGGTTGGATGCAGATTGAAGATGCACAAAATTTACATTCTGGATTTGGATTTGAAGTCAAATAAAAACGAACTCAATATTTAAGCGGACGATTACATTGCGAAAAATAAGAAATTTCGGTTATTTATCGTGAATCACTTAGACTTAGACCTATTACGTCATAGATTCACACCCAAAACATAGGCAAGAATGTCTTAAATTTGAGACCGAATGCCGACATATCCTGTACCCAGATTTAGTGATCGAAAAAATTGGATATCGTGTAACGGTTGTGGAACTGCTACCAGCGCCGCTCAAAACGACAAAAACAGACAAGACACGAGCAACCACGCCAGTCTGACCACACAACGACCAACATAATGCCGAAATCCCCAACCGCGAATCTTCCGCGGCAATTAACAACAGACAAAAGACAGACAGCCGGTAGGATGACGCACGGGCACCTCCGCGTAGGCATCGAAGCGCTGGATACGATGCTCTTTCCTTTTATTTCATTCTGGACGACATCCGACCCCTAAACCGAAAGATCTCATGTGCCCCAAGACGTATGTTTCAACTTACATTTGTTCCTCTGCTGGCAGATTTTCCTATTGCGTATTTTGCACTGGCACCTCCTCATAAAAAATGACGGTAAATCAGACACCCTATTTTGAAGGACTACCATTTGAAAAATAATCTGGTTTGCTGGTTTGTTGCTGCCTGGGACGACCTCACTGAATTGAACAACCGCGACAAAAACCACCCCCCACAGCACACCCACACACACAACACACCCAACCAACACACACCAACCACTACACAAACGCGACGAACGCCCGACTAAACTTCCTCAATGCTCATATAGTCCTCTAACCACCCACAAACGCTACACATGAGCCACCACAATATGGTTTTTCTAATAAGCCCGACGCGCACCAACTACTCATACAAGCGCACAACCCACTCTCCCTATTCACCACTAACCCGACTTCCCTACGCCCCTACCACACCTCTCACCTCCTACGCCACTCCACACTTATTCATCAACCCACGTCCACTTTTCCCTAAGACTCCGCCCCACTTTCCTAAAGCCCTCATAAAAACATGACTAGGAATAAATAGCACACCCCGATTTCTTGACAGGTACCATTTGACACAAATATCAAAAACCCCATCAATCAAAAACGCTTCAAGTTGAATTCCCAACATAAAAAAATCTCTAACAGAAGTGTTTCCAATTCCGAGTCTCCGCCTAATCTCATACATTCAAAAACTGAAAGGCCACAAGTTGAAATAACCTCCATACACCAGACCGGTTTTTCACGCCGCAGCACAGCACAAACGGAGGTGTTAGACTAGAGCAAACAAAAAATTCAAAAACGCAGACTTCCCACCCCACATACTCGAGCAAACCTGATTGGCAAAAGTCATCATCGCCAGAAATCGAGTATCGCTGTTTCCTGAACTGTCGAAACGCCTCACGATGCAGGAACACACTACAGTACCCCAGACTCGACCAGAAAAGGACAGACGAGCAAAAAACCCAAACAAATAATAGGATACCTCTACCCAGTATATAGCGCATCCCAACAGGCACAGAAACGAGCGGTGAACAAACATACACCTTCCATTCTCATCATCTCGGTGGTGGAAGTTAATAAACCTTTTATCATAAAACACGGTATGTGGTCATTCGCGGTACGGAGTTTCGCGCATGCAGCACGTAGAAGTGAATTCGCTTCTATATAAAAAAAAAGCCAAAAAAATACAACAGAGATGGGAACCACCTGCCGCCAAATTATACAAACACATCTGTAAAAGATGAGACACAAAAGACCCATTAGGCCACACGATTAAATGCATATTAAAAGACTAACTCGAACACCTCTCATCACACGGTCGAAGCCTCCCCAGATGGTATATAATTCGCAACTGAGACACGAAATCCCGTGTCACACGGTCGTGGACTGCTTTACTGCACCCAGATATCCTGGCGCCATTCAAAACACCTACACTCACGAGTATTTCTCTTAGGGAGGTGCGTAAACCGGAGCCTTGTTTGCCCAACTCCTACGTAGCAGCCTCTTGTTCACTTTGACCATGTGGATGGTTGCGAATTTTCGTACCCCCTGTCACCGATCGGGATTAACACTCTACCAAAGCAAAGCCAATGGACAATCTGACGCAAAACCGGTCAGTGTATCACCAGCCAGGACGCGCGACACGATCCCTACGCTTCGAGACACCTAACATACAAACCAAGATTGCCGGCCAATATCATTGTCTGTCTGGGGTGTCGCCCATGGTGGGTGGACGTCAGCGACAGACTCTGTGGGTGTAGTCCGAGAACCTTCTGTCCGGACCAATGGCTCCACATTCAAAAACGACCCCAACAGACCTCACACAACCCACCCGCAATGCAGACGCTTCACACCCTGCGGACATCGCTTTGCTATAATATCCACGAAAGTTTACCATGTTGATGCAGTGTATCTGCCCTATATTTATCAACCTGCACACCTTATTTAACACGTTACATTAGTTCTTCGTGCCTGTTGTTTTCTGTGTCTTTATAACATCCTTAAGACTATGTAGCGATTTCCCTCCTGGCTTTCCCGGAAAGAATTTTCACCATTTTTGTTTGACTGCACGGACAGGCAGACAGAGTTTTTTTTTTTTTAGAATCTGCATTCCTCTGCGCATGCATAGATAGGGACGAATTTCAGAGACAAAAGTACCTCGTACGAAAAAAACACTCCAGAATTCTTTCCCCTCGTTTTCCAAAAGCAGATACCATTTAATTATGAAATTAAGCTTGTTCCTACCAACGTCCAGTACACTACACCCGTCCCTCCTGACTAGCAATTCGCATAGCATGCGAGCAGCCAACCGCGTAGGCACGGAACAGCAGTGAACCTTTGCGCTACACGGCTCACCCAGGACTCTTGTCACTATCACCGTGCGGGGGCGCTAAAGCTCAGCATAAATAAGCCAGTCCGATTAGGCGATTGATCGCTTAAGTCTCGTGTTTGCTACCACTTCCTCGCGAAGGCGCTTAAGTCCACACATCAGTGCTTCCCTCCATCCACCCATCATATGTAAAGCCTATAGACATCCACAAAGAATGAATGCGGATTCATGCAATGACCTGCACATGGCGGGTAACGGTCGCAGACCACCCCCTACTTACTGCCCTGGAGGACTAACCTGCAGAAACACCAGGTGGATGCAATGCAAATAATATCTGTTTAGCCAAACCTCGAGCTAGATAACACTTTGGCGGTGCTCCCATACTCACCCCAAAATACAGCTGGCGAGGCAATGGCAAACCACCTACCGCACCTTGTCAAGCCGCCGGTCTTCCCCCAAAGAGCCGCCACAACAGACTCTATAAGTGAGAGAGTATGGTACATGATGGCATGACATTTGATGCATGGTTGATGAGTGAGTGATACCTCAAATGAAGTACAAGATCCAAATAAAACATTTAATACCCTCTCCTTCTTAGAAAGGGAACACATTGTATCATTGTATGAAAACCCAATGGCACAGAATGTATCACCAGCACCTTAATCTCCAAATGGCATGTACACTCCATTTCCATTCCTCCACTTAGGCTACCTATCTTCTCTCAACCATTCCCTGCAATTTTTCTGGCTCCACACTACACACAGTTGCCCTACGTCTGGCTGCTTGACCCACCTAACACCCTGCTCCTCCTCTTAATCTTTCACATAAAGAGACTACTTCCTTAGTTTTCTTCCTCCTCCCTCCTCTCTTAGCCTTTCCATTAAGTACAAAAATGAGAGGAGAACAGGCCCTACTGCCTAAGGTTAACTCGAGGCTGGCTTTGCTAGACATGTTAGTAATCTGCCTTTTGCGAAGCCCAATCACCAAGGGAGCCTCATGAGTGACAAGTGAGGTTTATAAGGAACAGGACGAATACTGAAAGCAATCACAATATTTACCTCTAGTCTTAGCCTCCAACGTCGACCCACCTTCTGTGCCTCATTAACCTGCGATTTTAAATTGTACTTCAGCATCACGAGTGTGAGATCTAATCCCCTAACAACCCTCTCTCCCCTTATAGCGTACAAGTCCAAATGACGGAATTTGGGGATTTCACCACCAATTTGCATAAACATGCCCTATACCGCCCCTGTCTATATTGTCACATCATCCCCAACTTCCCTGTCTGTTTTAACATTCCCCTTCATCCGTTTTCCTCATATCCTTTCCCTTCCTTTATTAATTCCACAACAATTTATCCCCTTCATAAGTACCTTGTCAATAGAGGCCCCCAATGCTGGACTTAGAGCTTGGAACGTTTCCAGAAATGAAAGGCTTGAGTGATAGCATCCACTTCGTTTCAATGATTTCGCTTATTTTTGGATAACAAAGTCAAGTCTCGTGTAAGAGGTGAGAACACACGAACGGATCAAGGGGAGCCCACAGAAACAAATGAACGCATTAAAGAGAGGGGGGGGGCACCCCAACCAGGGCAGAGGACAACATAGACGGAGAGGACAAACAACGGATGTGGGGTAGCAAGAGGTAAAAGACGCAGGGGTGGACAACGAGTGGAATAACACGGAGCAAAACTCGCAGGAAGGAAAAGAAATGAAAGGGGCGGGATTGAGTTTAAGGGGGGTAGAAAATGTCAGGTTTTGGATTAGTGAGCATAAGAGATGGCTGGTGGAACAGCTGATTTGAAGCCTGGGAGGGCAAGGAATGTGAGATTGACGAGGAATGTGGAGTTTTTCCAAAGGGCAGGAAAAAGAGAAAAGAGTTGGAGGTGAGCAGCTGATGCGTAACTTTGATTAGCTATTCACCAGAGAGGGTGTTGAGTTGGACCTGAGTGCCCACAGAAACCATGGGAGAGGGGGTACAATGCACAGAGAGGAAGAGCAGGTACAAAGACCAGAAAGGAGTGGAAGGAGCAGAGACACACCAACCTGTTCTGCCGATGGCAATTATGAAGCCCAATCAACTCAGTTTCTTCTTGGGAGATTTCGCAAGCTTCCTTGCTGTCCCATGATTGCGATACAAAATTTAGAAAGAATAAAAACACCCAATCTACCACTGAACATTATCATACAGCTGGTCTGACGTCGCAATTTGTACGACTCGTTGAACAACCACGATGGTAAAATGTTCGAGTTATGAACCGTCCTTCACCAATATCTTAGTCATTTTGATGTTTTCCTTCTTGTAGCACTTACTGGCAAGCCTTCATGGGTCTAAGGAGTCAACTTATCGTTTTCTCGCTTGTATGCAAAGCAACACACTGGATGGGTAGCATTCATTAGCTGAGTGCGTGGCCGTGCCACTATGGATCGCAGTAACTCTCTGCGAGACGTAAAAACTAGGGACAGGGATTCCCTAGAATCTGCATCTTCAGCCGGCTGGCACGGATGAATAAGCTCGCCGACTCTTTGATCGCTAGCAGACAACCCTGGGGGACTCCTTTAACCTCCACCAAAAGAATCTGGCAGTAGAGAATGCCGGGTGAAACTAAACCATACCTTCAGGACATGAACACGAGCTATAAGAGTGGAATATGGCACTGCCGTGGGTGAAACAACGCAGGATGGGGACAGTATATAGCTAGGATGAGGAGATTCAAACCCAGGCGTAGAAACCCAGCGACGTTGTAGGAAAAAACGGCTTAAATATCATTACTGATATCAATACAACATAAGAGCTATATATCGATAAACATACAGGAAAAAGGACAGGATAATGAGAAAACACCTCGAGCGGTAAATAGAGGAACATGGAAGCAACGGCTCTCACCACAACAGAGAATAGTTGGCCCCCAATAGGTAATAAGGCATCCATGAAGATCATACAAGCAGCCTCATGGTCAGTTATAAAAAAACTCGTTGATTACCCCGACTGTTGGCTACTTGCCGTTTGAATGGCTTGCATGGCTGCAGAGAAGACCTCAGGCTAGACTGATTGAAAACGAAGGGTATGGGTTACGAAGAGGAATAATCTTCGCCGGACTTCAGTGACAGAAGACAAAGCTCAACGTTGCGGCATAGTTTCTCAGAAACACGTGTCATAAGTATGTGATCAGGCACCTGGACTACCAAGGAACCGACGAATCCAATCCAAGCAACGGTGAACAAGTGGGCAGAATGCGGACCTACTCTAAAAGATCAAGGTGAAATAGCTCTGTGCAATTAATATTTAAGGCAATGCAAAGCAGGCGAGGAACTGCAATCATTGATTGTAATTTACAAACCTGGGCTTTCAATAAAGGAATGTCCACTCGAGACACAAAAACCACCAGCAGCCGGAAACCATAGTTGGGTTGGAGTGCAACAAACCGCTCATCGCACATACGTCAATGCACGTTTCATGAGTCCAGTTGGTGCAAAGAGCACAGTTAATGGGACTGTTCGGCAGTGAGATAAATGTGATATGCGTGAGCCTGAATATACCTTACACCTTGTTCGACAACCATGCGGACAGTGCAACGTGTCCAAGGCGTTCAACCATAAAGAACCTCCAACACCTCAGACAGCAAAACTGTTCCACACCAGATGACCAAGAGAGTATCTCAGTGGTTCTGTATTGTTGAGGGAGCAAGCAATTCCATGGCATGGCCTAATGGGTGCATCATTCCCGAAGAGGCCAAAGCTCACCCTCGACCTATTCACATAATCATTCGAATGGTAACCTGAAGCTAAATCATTACCCTTACAAATCCTATGTACTGCACAGCATTCACTTCTTACTGAAGGGAAGGGCTGGTCTATCCAGGACGAACAAACCGCCCATCCACACAGCGACGTGGTCCAAACAGCCCCTAAAAGGGTAATTGAAAATGCAGCATGACGCTGACATGTTATCCAAAATCATGTCCATGCCATCTCTGTGCACCAGACTCCCCTCAACCCAAGTCACCCCGCCCTGTAAGGCATCTCCCTACCATGGGATCAATTACACTCCGGAACAGATGCCTTAGAGACACGCTTCTTCCAACCCTCATCAACACCATGTGTATGAGTTAGACTTGAGCTGTAAAAATATTAATGGCTTACTGTGGAGATCAGCCATCTCACTACGCAACATCAAGATCCCTCATTCAATGTCACTACGTGGACAAACACCGCCAACTTATATTCAAAAACATAAACCACACCCGCTAACTGCCATTATTATTAAAAAACACGCTCACTCCACGTAATTCAAACAACTCCGCTGTACGCATTCAAAACACTGCTCAGCGAGTCGGACTAGAGACAGCTCTGATTTCAACTGAGGATAAAGTAATGAGGAGTTTCTTCGCCTGTCTGCACTCTCTTGGATAACCAATCCCACGAACTGATCGTAACAAAATAAGCAAACCCTGTCGTTCATTCTTCGACAAGATCTCAACACTAACTCACTATGTCCTCCAAAGGACTTGGAACACACCCCCCCCCCCCCCCCCCATCCACTTTCTCAAAAATCCTCTGGAAGAAGTCCTTTTTTCAAGCTTCTGGGTCTCACTATCTGCCATGATCTCTTCCTGGAAAAGCCACATTTCCAACCTGGCCTCCAAAGCCAGTCGCCAACTGGGAATCCTCCATGCAAAGTCCTTCCAGCCCACCGAGCTCCTGACCACATACAAAGTTTCGTACCAGCCTGATGGAGTTACTGCTCTCCCTCTGGGCTGGTGCTCCCTCCACCTTTTCGGCTTCACGCTGGAAAACCCAAGCACTTTAGCCTATTTAAACCAGAAAAACAACGACAAACATTAAAAACGAATCACCCTTGGTTAATCTACCTCGCGGTGAGGCTGAGTCATTTGCGGACCGCTCAACTCTTCTCACTTGCCGGACAGGTCTGTTGAGACTTTGTCTTCCACTGCACGGGCCCTTCTCCGGTCATCACCCCCACCCCATTGCTCATGACTTGCGATAACACCCTGTCCCCCCCCCCACCCCCACCCAAAACATCCCCTTCCACACGCGGCTCAGAGTCTCGCCAAGACAAATCTCCTTCTAGAGTTAAGACAAAACTACCAAAACACTCCCATGCCATCCAAGCACTACCACCTTCACATCATTCCATTCCTCGTATTATTCCCAACCTTTATGCAATAAGAACTCCCAACACCTATCTCTCATCCCACTATATCTCCCTACAGTCCTTAAACTGGCTGCTATCACCAACAACATCCTCTATCATCCCATCAAAACTACACTCTTTATATACCCCCAGAAAACACACCCCACAACACCTGCCCCCTCCAATCCACCCCAAACAGCCCACCTCCCTTCAAATTCTCTCTGTTCCTTCGCCGAAAAACGTTACACCTTGTCATGAAGGTCTTGAAGTCCCTGTGGTTTCCAATCCATCTGTATCTACCCCGTCGTTACCCCCAGACCCATCCTCTACCCTATCCACAGATCATTTAGTGTCATTGTCCCCACTGTTCCTTCCTATCCATCTCTCCCGGCCCCTCTTGTCCCTCCTGCCCTTGTTGTGCGTTTGTGTGGTGTTTCATACATGACCCTCCAAAACGCTGCAATAACAAAACTACGGAACGTTATGCACGTAGGTGATAGTAGAAGACAAGTGTGTGTAACTGATCCTCCCAAAATACCCTTAAAAACTAATATATATATATTACTATATACTCCATAATACTCACCACACCACTTTACATAACCTAACCCCTACTACGTACATACCCATATATATAGTATCGTCGGTTTTGAGAAACCCTTATTGTAAATGTGCAGTCGTGACACGCTAGGTCCTTCAGGCATAGTTATTCCTTAATACAGTGCTAAAAATAGTCCCTTAACATTTAGATGGTCAGCTGGGATCCAAACTTGCGTTGGAACGGAGGATTAGAATTCACACCCTATTATTTCTCGCACATCGACCAGAGCTTAGGTTGGCGAATCCAGTTGGCAGACCAATATTTGATGAACGGGAGTAGTATCCACCTTACCCTCTCGCTTTACATTGAGTCTCTCTGTTCTCTCATAGTACTCTCTGTCTCCTCTGTCATTCTGTAACTCTCGTCTCTCAGTGTTCTCTCTGTCTCTCTTATCATACCTCTGTCATCCTCCATACTCTCATCGTCTCTCTCTTCATGCACTTTTCTGTATGACAGACTGTAGTTGACCGATCATCTTCCCACATGCATGCAAGGGAAGAATCAAAGCATTAAGATGCAGTCTACATAACCGTAAACTCACCTCACGCTCTAAAGTAGATCCCTCATGCACGAAAATCCCCTCCACCATTAATAACCCCTCTGCTAACCTTCGCGATCCTCTATCACATGCTCGGGGCGATGTTTGTGTCAGCCATGACCTCAACGAAATTTGGCTCAATTCCTTCCCATAATCGTTCTCACGTGCCTTCAAACTCGCAGTTGTCATGGCAGGTCAAACCCAGCATGGCAACACGTGGCGTTCGTCAAACCGAGCAGTGGCAAACTCAAACAACGCCCTCACAGCGAGTGACAAGCGAGGCCGACTCTACGACGGCCGAAGCTCTGACAGAGGACTCGCTTGCAGAAACCCGAATGACGGGCTAAGGAGGACAAATGCCAATTCTGCGCACAGGCCCTGCCCAATGAAGCACAACATCTCCAAAGCTTGCCAGGCTGGCACTTTATAAAAAGAGCAAACCCCAGAGCGTTTGCTTGTGCTTCTTTCAATGGTCATTGGAGGCTGTCCTTTTGCAACGGTCATTGCAGGCGTTTAAATGGCCGTTTACATCTGTCTATTTTCAACTGCGTACTCTTGGCTCTGTTCAACCGATCATGGAGGCTCTTTTCAATGGTTGAGTTTGCAGGACTTCAGGCTCCTTCAACGTCCGTTGTATCTTGCTCGAACTCTTTCAACGTCGTATTGCCGACAACCTGAGGCACGACATCAACTCACCGCCCACGTCAAGTCAAAACACCTCCCCCACACGTCGCTATGGAGACCACGGCTGTTTTAATGAGAATGTACCTGCGTTGCGTGTTGTCATGATTTAACCAATCAGATCTCACACATTTATTTTACAAATTCTATCTGGAATATTCGTGCATATCTAAACAATTTCCCTCAGAGAATTGAAGTTTGAATATGGTGAAGTTAAAAAAAAGAAAAATTCAAAACTTTTTTTATTATGTATTTACACAGAATTACCCAAAGAGACATACACAAGAAGGCCGGGGTAGGAAGCATCTCGCACATCTCTCCGGTCGATTGCACGGAACGTTTGAGGGACGGACAGCTTCAGTGACAACAGACAGGGTACACAATGCATTTATGCATAATGTATTGTGGATATTAATTATATAATATATCATATATATGTTACACACCCAACCATATACAAAATATAGTACGCAGTGCTGACTTACACCTTTGCGGTAAGGCATACCCCCGAACGTTGCTTTCTCCCAGATCCGTCTTGGGTGCTCACACCTGCATTTGATTTTTATCTCTATCCAACTATTATTATTTATGGATGCTTTCTGTGATTCTGTGATTTTTCCCGGTGTATCGGCTTTGATGTCCATGGGGCACAAAAAATTTCAGCTTTCATACGTCACCCGGCAGGTACCGATGTTTAATATCAGTCAAGTGAGTCAATGAGTGGTCTAGAAAGCTTAATATTATTGGATACTCACGTGGAATCAGGCTCGCTACTGCCCTCACCTTCACCACACGTCGCTCCAGTGGACAAACACTGTCACATTCATTAAAAACACCTCACCACACGTCGCTCCATGGACAACCACTGCTCACATCATTAAAAACACCTCTCCTCCACCCATTCAAAAAAAACTCCCATGTTGCAATCAAAAACCCACCCACGCGTAATGGCGACGGGCTGTTTTACTGAGGATGATCCATCGAGTGGCCCTGTGTCATGATTATACACATAATGATTAATACAAAACATATTCTTTGTTCAAATTATTTGTAAATATTACGTAGATATTACATCTCTTATAAGTACACTCTGAACATTTAAAAAGCTCTTTTCTAGCCACTACACTCACGATAATTTACAAGGTCGTACCTTACCGAGGTAGACGCGAGAACGCATGACAAATCTTTGCTGTGATGCGCACATCGACAGCTGATGACATCGAAGCTGATGGGCACCGACAATTATGCTGATCAGGAAAAAATACAGAACTGTCAGGAAATCACTCTGTAAATGCAAACTCATATAAATGAAACAGAAGCGATACTTCGATATACCGCAGCGGCTGCGGAAGCAGTACAAAACGGTTGGAAGAATGATGCAGAAAAACAATTTTCAATTATAAAATTAAATGTATGACCGGTGAATTTAGCATGAAGATGGAATGAGTTGTGACGTATGGGACAAATTTATACTCCTCAATAGCCCTCACGACTCAAAAGGGACGTGCCCGCTGGGCCAGAAGTGAGATCAGAAAACGTGACCATGAACACACAGGAGCACAACGAAGTTGACCAAAAACTACTGTAACACGCGCAGATGTCGTCGCGCTGTAATAACCACTGCTGTCACCAAAAAAGAGAGAAAGCAACATCACCGATCCACCTGACGTTTTAAACAAACAGCTTCTGTTTAGAAAAACAATTGAAGAACGAGAAAGGTATACAACGGCTGCGCGTCTAACAAACTAACGGAACGCAGGAAGATGGTATCACTCCTGCTCAGAAAAGTTCAACTCTCCCGCGTCTACACAGAAAAGCGATATCAGCACAGAAAAACGTCGCGTCTTCACCATTCCCCCCGTCACTCTCCGCCCCAAAATTTCAACGCAATCTCGCCCACAATACACTGCATCCCTCCGACCCACAATACCACCGCACACTACTCGCCCACAGAGTCACCCGGCACATCTCTGCCCGCAGATACAAACCAGAGCAATCATCCGGCCCCACAAATCCACCCGGCAATTCTCCGCCCACCAATCAACCCGGCAATCTCGGGACCCGAACAAGTACACCCGGCAATCTACGAATTTCCCTGACAATATCTGCTGTTCTTCCTCCGCTCCAATCGGTTCTTCTGACCACGTGCGTGTCAAAGTAGACATCTCTCTGGCTGTTATCAGAGAACCACCTGAGCGCCGTCAAGTCTGGCATTTCACTCAAGCCGACTGGCAGGGTCTCCAAGCAGCTATGAAACTTCTAGACTGGTTCTCCATCGCTACTTTTCCAACATCAACCCATCCTGGGAATTCTTTCAAAGAAACTTGCTCTCCCTCATGCAGAGATTTATCCCCTCTCGTCTTCAGTTGTCGTACCCTTCCTCCCGCCCATGGTTTACTGAAGCTTGTGGCGAGGCAGTTGTCCTGAAACAACTTGCCTTTGCCTCATGGAAAGCAAACCCAACTGAGGGTAATCTCAGTTCCTTCCATAAAGCTCGGAATAAGTGTGTATCTACCCTCAGGAGAGCCAGAAAACAACATATTTCTAAGCTCAAGTCTGAACGCTCAAACCTGTCTCCCTCTTCCAAATCCTGGTGGTGTCTAATCAAATCTGTTTCTGGTGTATGCTCCCCATCCATCCCCTCTCTGACCTCAAATGGCCGCACTGCTGATACCGCACGTGAAAAGGCTGAATGCCTCAACTCGGTGTTTGCATCTAAATCTTGTGTCCAAAACCCATCGCTTTCTGAACCCACCTTACCCAGTCTCACCCAACTGTCCCTGGACTCTGTGTCCTTTTCTTCTGACAAGGTGGAGAGCTTGCTCTCAAATCTCGACTCAGATTCTGCAACCAGTTCAGACGTCATCAGCCCAGGTGTCAGAAAAACCTGCTCCTCTGCTCTTGCTCACCTTCTTTCTGTTATATTCACCCTCTCATTTGCTCAAGGTCATCTGCCATCTGCTTGGAAATCAGCAATCATAACTGCCCTGAATATAAAAGGTGCAAAACCAGATCCCTGCAATTACTGACCAATTACCTTCTCCCAATCTTCAGCAAGGTTATGCAATCCATCATCGCTTCAGATATTAAATCCTTCCTCTTCTCCAATGGCCTGATTTCCGATCATCAATATGGTTTCAGACCAGGTCACTCGACCTGGATATGCTGCTTCTGCTCTCCCAACAATGGATGGAGGTCCTCAATGCCGGAATGAAATCAGAGCCATATCCCTCGACATATCGTGTGCTTTTGACACAGTCTGGCACCCTGCCCTGCCCACCAAACTCTCTTACTCTGGTATCCAAAGCCACCTCCACTCATGGCTCGTAGGCTTCCTCTCCTGTCGCAGTCAACGTGTGGCCTTAATTGGAGTTCTTTCATCCCCTCTTCCTGTCCAGGTTGGAGTTCCACAAGGCAGGTTCTGCGGCCATGTTCTTTTTCTGGTTTTCATCAAAGACCTCTCCGACTCTCTGGAAAATCCTCTTTATCTCTTTGCTGATGAAACCACCCTCTGCCGTACCATCTGTCATCCCTCAGACCGGAAACAGCAGCTTCTTCACTCACTGCAGATCTCGGTAAAATCACAAACTCGTGCAACAGTGGAACATGTCTTTCAATCTGGACAAATCTCACACTCTCACTATGTCTCTCCAAAGGACCGTTTGGCAACCCCCCCCCCCCCCCCATCCACTTTCTCAAAAATCTCTGGAAGAAGTCCTTTATTTCAAGCTTCTGGGTCTCACTATCTGCCATGATCTTTCCTGGGAAAAGCCACATTTCCAACCTGGCCTCCAAAGCCAGTCGCCAACTGGGAATCCTCCGTCATGCAAAGTCCTTCCACGGGCCACCAGAGCTCCTGACCACATACAAAATTTTCGTCCGCAGCCTGATGGAGTACTGCTCTCCCTCTTGCGTGTGCTCCTGCCTCCCACTTTTCGGCTTCACGCTGTGGAAACCAAGGAATTTCGGATCATTGGCTCTCCACGATGAGGCTGAGTTAGGCCTCATCCTTTCACTCTCTCACACAGACAGGTCAGTAGTCTTTCTGTCTTCTACCATCTCCTCTCCGGTCTCACCCCCCCCCCTGCTGTGTCTGCGATTTGTCCCCACCATATTCCGCAGGGCACTCAAGGTCCACCAACAACCTCCTTCTGGTAAAACTACCAAAGTTACGAATCGCTGCTCACCTCCACTCTTTCATTCCTCTTTTTCCCTGCCTTTGGAATAAACTCCCTCACTCTGTTCAATCCCATTCTTCCCTCCAGGCCTTCAAAACAGCTGTTCACCACCACCTCTTATTGTCCCCCATCCAAATCCTCGATCTTTCTACCCCGTTAATCCACTCAAGCCCACCTCCTTCAAATTCCCTGCTTTCCTTCCTGAAAGTCCCTGTAATGTCCATCTTGTATCCCCATGGTCCCCACAACATCCCTCTTCCCGTTCCACAGATCTCCTAATGTCTCTGTTCCCCACTCTTGTGTCCTTCCCACGCCTGCCCCTCTTGTCTCATGCCCCCCTTGCTGTGTGTGTGTGTTAACTCTCATATGAGCCTTGAGAAGGTATACAAAAAAAACAAATGGCTCGGAAATTGGGTGTTGATTTCACAACCAGTCGCTCAGGGTGACGGAGCACGAGCCATTCATTCAGGATGACGGAGCACGAATCACTCGCTCAGGTTGACGGAGCATGAACCACTCGCTCAGGGTGATGGAGCATGACCCACTCTATCTCAGGGTGACTGAGCAGGAACCACTCATTCAGGGTGACTGAGCATGAACCACTCGCTCAGTGTGATGGAGCTCGAACAACTCGCACAAGGTGTCGGAGCACGAACCACTCACTCTGAATGACGTGGTGCAGCAAAAGCATCTGCAGAGAGTGAAAAGTCTGAAATTGGCATTTACGCAAAATCCTTGTAATTGATGTTCTCGATGTGTGCCCCTCTGCTGTTCAGACAGGCATTGATCCTGACTCCAAAGTTCTGTCCAACTTTCCTGTAGGTCTCATGTGGCACTGCTTGGAGGTAGTCTGACACCTGCTGCTTCAGATCATCCAGTGTGGCAGGGCGATTGGCATAAACAGAGCCCTTGGCAGCCCCTCAGAACCAATAGTCGAGACTCCAGAGGGTTCAAGTCTTGGCTATGGGGTGCCCAGTCATGAGCGGTACCCAGGGCAACAAGGCGGTTTCTGAAGAGCTGCCGCAGGAAAGTGATGGTGTTACCAGCTGCATGTGGGGGTGCACCATCCTGCATAAACCAGGTCATGCTGAGCTGGTTTGGAGTCACCTTTTGGGCTAGATCATGATGGAACTTCTGGAGCACTGCCTGGTCGCACTCACTGTTGATCTGTTGTTCTGCTGTTGTCATTTTCAAACCTGTACGGCCCTAGTGTTCCCCATCTGGCATTAAATGCACAGAAGCATGTGACCTTAGTCCTTTTCAGGTACCTCTCAGTGATCTCCTCAAGTGGTTCTGCCTCCAGAAAATGTTGTTGTGGTTGTTGATATCACCGTTCAAGTGGAAATGGGCTTCGTCACTGAACCACATCAGGTTGATCCAGTTTGGGTACCGCTCCATCGTGTCACTGAGCCAATTGCACATATCAAGTCTCCTTCGCAGTTTATGCCTAATATAGATGATGTCATGGAAAAGCTTCAGTTCCTTCGTGAGGATACGCTGGACTGATGTTGGTTTGATTCGGAGCTCCCAGGAGTGCCGGCGTTGGGACTTCTTGGGACTGTCCACTGCAGAATCCCGCACAGCGTCAATGTTGGCTTCGCTCATGGTTACTGATACTTTCCTGCCACCGTTACCCTTGCTCTGGTTGTGCACTGTACCCATGTGCTCAAAATGTTTCACAATACATTGAGTGGCACAATTTGTGGGTCCATCACGTGTTCTGATGTTGTATTCCTGGCAGAACCTCTGGCAGGTGTCTCCATATGATTTAGTCTTATATCACAGAGCCACCACTTTTGTCTTCTGCTCCACTGTCAATGGTGTAGTTGAGCTACAGAGGTAGAAATCCCAGAAAACAAATACCAAGATAATACCCCCAAACCCAGAAAAGAAAAATAGTATAGGTCAAAAAACAAAGAAATGGAAGGAAGTCAAAGTTGTATCAATCTTTTAGAAAACACACTGTAAAATGACTTTTTCCACAAAAGAGTTGCAGCTTAATGCAGAATATCCCTGGAGAAATTGCAAGCCTCAGTTGCCTGTGAAATGAACATTGCAGAAAATCCACCATTTTCTCTGCTCGTCTGTGCAAGCATCACGTGGTACATCGGTTCAGGGTCTGCGCAAACGTTTTAATTTTTTCTTTAAAACGTCCGTTTTTCACCAGATTTGCTTTGATTCCCTGTAGAGCACCTCACGAAACCTCCGAAAATATAGTCAAAGATCTGGCAGGGGGAATGGATAGGCAGTCCCTCTGGGGACAGTGCGTGAGGTCTAACAGTGAATGCATTAAATCATACAGCTCAATGAAGCTGGTTAATTTTGCTTCATTCCTAAATTTTTTGTTCCCTCAATATAATTCTCCCAATAGTTGAAAAAGATAAGTTGAATGCTTTGGAAATTACACATTTTCTTGTGTGTGTATGGAGAAGGGAACATAGCATTGCTTGCTTAAAGTAAATAGGTATATCAGCTTCGATATAAGACTCGATATTTCTTTAAATTATCAGATTTCACAACAGATGTCGACACTTATTTAGTCCGGATGATATCCGATCCTCAAAACCGAAATAATATTTTGATGATTTCCTTTAATTAGTCCATGAGAGTAGATCGTGGAAAATCGTATCACATAATGCATGAAATCACTCCAAGCTTCAAACCTGTCATCCTTCCGAGGTCGGCAAAATGAGTGCCAGCTTGCTGGTATACTCTGTCGGAGTGGCGACCCATCCAGGATTGTGTCCAATAACCAAGGAGACTGCTTAAGCAGCACCAACGATCTGCACAGAGTATGGCCCCAATCTCCTCTCCTCCTCCTAATTTGCAAACTAGAGTGCTTACAAAATCTATGTATACAGCAATTTGTAGCTATGATGAACAGGCATTCAATATGAGTAAGGAAAGTGCAGAAAACAACTTTATCGTTAAGAAATTGTTGTGGCCTGTTCCAAGTCAAGGCAAGGTTGAGCAGGCCAAAAAACATGGTGGCTTCAGACCCCTGTGAAGTTACCGAGGAAATGCCTTAAGACCCCAGAGAGCAAGGTGGCCGAGGATCTCCTGATGAATGATATAATTAAATAAAGCCCTTGATTATCTTCAAAAGGGGTGTTTTAATTAACTCAAACACCCACTTTTCAGTCATGCACTTCCTTGGAGTTTTCTTGGAATGCATGCAATATTTCAGGCTGCTCGGTTTTATGGTTTTGGAGTGATGGAGGAGACACACACACACATTGACATTTATTAGTATAGACAATAGAAGATGGATTTAATGTAATCAACAATTAGAGCAGCTTCCAAGACATCTTTTCTTTAACTCTGACCTCCATGTAATGTAATCAACAATTAGAGCAGCTTCCAAGACATCTTTTCCTTAACTCGCTTACCTCAGTTTGGGTTCCACCTAGGACATTCCATATTCCATCCATCCTTTGGGATCATACTCTATGCAGAGCATTGGTGCGGCCTAAGCAGTCTCCTGGGCTATTGGGCACATTCCTGGACTGATCGCTACTCCGACACAGGATACTTAACTGACTCAATCATCCCAACAAGCTGGTATTCATTTTGCCGACTTCAGAAGGATGACAGGTTGCATCATCCCCACCTGGTATTAATTCAATAGTCGAGTAGGATTTGAACTTAGGACCCTCAGATCCCAAGCCCACCACCCGAACTGTTAAGCCAACACCAGGCATACACTCTGTCTAGGAAATGCTGTTTCTTCCTTTTTCAGCAACGAATCGTCCTCCTTACTCAATAGTTATTCTTGTGCTCCACTATCTCATGCCTCCACTCCTCTTCAACCTTGCTGGATTAGATAATGTCTCTGAGGTGCCACAAGGCCATTAGACAGTTTCTGTTTCACTTGTATTCCCTCCCAAAAGCAAGAGATCAGATATTTTTCTCACTGGATATTCTCTCACCCTTGTAGTTGATAAGTCTAGCCCTCTGCCCTGATTTCTCAACTCTCGACCAATGATACAGAGAGTTCCCTCATGAAATGGCTCCAGCATTCCCTGTGGGCTTGTAAACAACATACCAGTATTGTTTTTGGCAGAATACATGCTGTACGTCGAGGCTCCAGAAGAGAGTGCCCCTCAAGGCAGTGTTCCAATACTTGCAATCACAGAGACAAGTATTTCAATACACATTGTCAGTTTTTCCCAATCAGTCACCTTTTCCTGTCTGTATGTCCCTACTTATTATGCTGTCTATATATTTATTGCTTTACCATATCATTGCCTTTTTTCATTGCCTGTCTGTATATTCTTTGCCTTTACCAATAAAGTATTATCTTGATGCTTCAAAGTGGGTTCTTGTATCACTGAGTACACCGTCCCTGGAAGGGGATGTCAAGCTGTTTGCTTGTGGACATCAAATATCCCATATTACCATTTTTATACAGGATTGAAGGTGTGTGGAGGAGCTGCGATGCAAATCATGCGCACATGCAGACAGATGCATAAGACAACACCTGACTTGACTTTCACACAAAAACAGTAATTTTGTGAAGTATTCTGGGCAAATCTAAAATTCCTGCACTGATGTGCATCAGATGTTCAATACGTTTGCTCCCCCAGAAATGATGCAAACCAGCAGCCAGGTTCTGCACAGACGTTGCCACAAAAACAAAAAACTTTAATCAGTCAATGTCAAGCCGGCGTACAGTTCAAATTTCCATTTTCTCAGAAACACGAAGTGCACTTGCATGATACTGTCTTGCTCCTCTCTCTTCCCAGTCTTTTTATTTATTTTTTATTTTTTTACCATTTATAAATATTCACACAAAGAATCTTTGCAAAAGCAATTCACAACTCTACACACTACTGTATTCACAATTACTATGTGGTTATGCAGGGTGTTTCTAAAGTAACAGTGCATTGAACGAAATACTGTACTTATGTCTTATTTCATCTTAAAATTTAAATGTATGCTTGTTCACTTGCAGGTATCATTGACTCATTCAACTGAGATACCACCATGTCTTTGTTGTACTGTATTTTACAATAAATAAATTTCTCTGCAAGACATCTTTTTGCACAAGAGGTGTTGCGTTTCTATTGCACTGTTTCTTTTGAAACACCCTGGATGTGCAGAATCCATTGGCAATTGCTTATTAACATGAGGTCATTCAATATCCGCAAGCAACCAGAAATTTCCCAAACTATCGCGATCTTTTTACACAACTTAAAGTCTAACTGCAGTATTATTTCTCACGTGTGTAGCCTACTCTTCAACTTTTACAATAAACATCTCACCTCATCAGATATCACAGAAGCTTGATGTTGGTTTAACAGTTAAGGTGTCTGGGGTCTTCAGGTCAAGCCCCTGTTCTTAACCATTGAATTAACACCAGGTGGGTTGACTCAGCTTGTTATCCTTCCAAGGTCGGCAAAATGAGTACCAGCTGATTGGTAACAGGGGGCATTGCATCAGTGGTGCAGCCGTGCTTCCAGCAATGATGCAACCAGCACCCACAGGCTGCGTGGAGATAAATAAATAAAAATCCATTACAGGGTAATTTATAATAAACAATTCGTTCCTTGTCGAATAATAAGAACACAAGTGTTCACATCACACTGAACCAATACACTCACCTGCTTCTCTGCTCCTATTGAGGTCATCGCTGTCACTCGTAAATAATTTGTGACATCCGTGATGATAATCTCTCTGCTAATACTTTTTAATGGTCCCAATTAATCCCATCTTTTTTCGGGGTCGACCACAGGAAGTAAATTGATTCAATTTCTTAATGAACCAACTGACCATACCTGAAGTTCAAATGGAACTGGTTTGGGCAAGAATTTGGAATTTGGCGAGTGATTACTCGTTGAAGGATACAATGGGATGTTTAACAATCACCACCTAATGTGAGCAGATGGGATGCCAAGTTTAATGTCCATTTGAGGGATGACACACTTTGTGATGCCTGCAAACACCAATCTGACAGTTTATAGTCAGATCAGAATGTAACCCAGACTAGATAGTTCAATGTTGAGTGAGCTACTTGTGTACCATCTTGTCAGAATGTGCAGAGTGAATGATATAATGATCTCACTTTTCAGAATGCTATCATAAATTACATCACCAATCAGTAAGGTAGAGACAAAACAAACTGAGGAAACCAATGAGACAGATGATGGGAATTAAAACAAGAGAGCTATTAACAATTTATATGTACTGCCACACTTCCTTGTTGTTTCCATAAATAATTGAAAGAGTTGTCAAAGGGGATGGCAGAACAGCTCTCTTTGAGAGCTTTTGCTCTTATGTAGGTTGCTTTAACTCAACATAACTGTTTGGGTTGGCCAATCAAGTTTACATTTATACCCATCAATGACCTATCTGGATGGGCCTTTTACCTGCTTTTACTTCATGAAAAATAGGACCTAATTATGCAAACCATGTAACACCAGTTTCCAATAATATATTAAAATGGATAGTCCCAGATGGGTCAGACGTTTGTCTCCCGGTGGAGGGTGGTCATAGTTTGATGTGCATTTGGTGATAAAGTCGATTTTCAGTTTGATTCGATGGAAAATTATGGGTCCGTGAGGGCTGGAAGGCCTGCTAACACACACACACACACACACACACACACACACACACACACACACACACACACACTCTTAAATTCGCACATTGAAAACTATGCAGGATGAGCGAGTTCTGAATTAATAAAAAACGTTCCATTAGTTTTTGTCCAGTAAAAGAACATTAAACTGGGGTGTAAAGGGTCTAAGGGTCAAAAGTGGTCTCAATGGTCGAATAGTTCTAAAGGGTGTAAGGGTCTCAAGGGTGTAAGGGTGTAAACGGGTCTAAAGTGTTGAAAGGGTCTTAAAAGGACTAAAAAGGTCACAAAAGGACTAAAGTGTCTTAAAAGGACTAAGAAGGTCGAAATGGTCGACATAGGTCGAAAGGGTCTGGAGGTCTAAGGGGTCTAAAGCACGGAAAGGTCTAAAGGGTCTGCAAGGGTTTAAGGCTTCACAAGAGGTTTAAAGTGTCTATGGTTTAAAGGATCTAAAAGGTACATTGCAATCGTGGTTAAGGTTTATGCGGTCTCAGGGGTATTAAGGATCTAAAGGGTCTATATTATCTGAATTGTGTAATGGTATCAAGGGTCTGAAGTGCTGAAAATGTCAAAGGGATCTTAAAAGATGTAAAGGGGTCAAAAGACTCCAAACAGTCGAAAGGTCAAAAGGGTCTACAGATGTAAGGAGTCTTTGTATCTATACGGGGTTTAAAGGGTCATAATGTGGTTTCTCAGGGGTCTAAAGGTCTAAAGGGTATGCTCCAAAATAAATTAGGGTTTAATAGGTCCCAGGGAACTAAAAGGGTCTAAAAGGGTCTCAATGGGTCTAAAGGATGTAAATGTCTAAAGGATATTAAAGGCTCTAAAAAGGGTGTTAAAAGTTGAAAGGGAAAGGGTCGAAAGCTTTAACTAGTCAAGGGGTCTAAGCAGTCTGACAAGCATATAAGGTGTAAAGTATTGAAGGGGTCTAAAGGGGTCTTAATGGTCTTAAGGGGTCTAATAATCTAAAGGGTAGATGGGGTCTAAAGGTCCAAAAAGTACATTCCAATAATAGTTGGGGTCTAAAGATGTAAAGGGTCTGAAGGGGTCTATTTGGTCTTAAAGGGCCTAAAGGGTATAAAGTGTCAAAAGGGTCTTAAAATGACCTAAAGCGACTAAAAATGACTGAAAGGACTATCCCCTCTCCTGCCCCCCCCCCCCCAACTTTCTGTCCTCCCCTCCCCCTTTCTTTCCGTTCTTCAAAGCAAAAGAGCATTAATGACATTAAGGGATTAAATTTAATTTGGAGGTTAAATTCAGGGGTTTAAATTAAACAACAACAAAAAATCTCATAAGATGATGGAATCTCACCATATGTGATGGACATACAAACAGATTACATTTGAGTTAATTAGCTAATTGTCTCACCATATAGATTGAATTTTAAAAAGTGCTCATTTACTATTTGCGCATCGACGTCACGAATCATCATGCTGAGTTTCAAAATGATCCGTTGATCCGCCTAAGAATATGGGGGAAAAAATCAAATAATGTTGAGGGGTGGGGGGGGGTGGGGGGAGGAAATGTTGATGGACCCACTGACTGACTGAAGAACTGAAGGACATCATTATGGTTTTAAGAGCTCATTTCGACTTCATCATAGACGAGCTAACAATTTTAATTGTCCTATTTAGTCTGTGTTTTAGGGCTGACAGGGTATCCTCAAGGTATGTGCACTCCACTCCAGGCTGTCTATCCTGGGTTTGAATCTTGGCTCAGTTATTAACTGTCAATGTGTGCGCCATCCCTTGGATGGATGTGGAACTAGCTGTCTTATCTGCTTTCTGTTTTTGTATGGTGTCCTTTATGAAGAGTAGTCGAATTATTGCCGGAGGCCTGGTTAAATTACAAATTCCTTTAACTTTCATTTGAGTACTTTTAGTATGGTGAGCCGGTTCGTGAAAGATTTGGGACAAAAGTGTTTCTTGTTCGACCCCACAAGAAAGTGTGAACAATTGGGGCCATTGAAGAAGTAGTCGTGTTATGTCTGCACTTCTCTTGGATTTGTGATTGATAACAAACAGTTCCATCAAAAACATTCAAAAAGCTCTTCCACTTGTTGTTCGTGATTTTTTGTTTTTGTTTTTACCTTTCAATGCCAAATTATTTGAAACCATGACAAAGTAGGTCTTGTATCATTCTTTTTCGGCATTATTTATATCATAAAGCATCGATATAACAACAATTTTAACTTCACATCTAACTGCAACTAATCAGCCATGTATTCCGAATGCAAGTCCCTTCAACTTTCATCGTCTCATTATATTCCTTCCTCCAATAAAACTTTAAAATGTTTCTCTCAGGTGCATATGTTCTCAAATTTAATTTTAAAACGAATGTTTTTTTTCCAAGGTGCAGTGGTGTAAGTGCATTTCAGTTTGTAAACGTGACAAACGGTTGTAAAGTAGTGGAAACCCGCCACCGTGCGTCCCATGAAGGGATTGACTAACACCAGAATTTGTTTTTTCCAAACTGGCAGTAATTTGAAATGTACATCAATTGCCCGACAGACAAATGTAATATGTCTTCTTGTAAGCAACTATCCTTTATATACCAATAAACATTGGACAAAAAGTGCTCATTTATGTATAATTTGTCGATGGTCTTCAATGTAAAATGAAATGTGCTATTTTCGTACACATTGTTAGGTGTTGTGTATCTTTGTATACAGCAGGCTTTATGATTCAATGTCTGATTTTAAGTCGTTCATACACAAATTGAATGATTTTCAGCTGTGGATCCAGCCTTCCAAGCTGATCACAGAATTGCGAAATTGAAAGGAAGATATAACGAGTTAAATTGGAATGCAAGAAAAGAATGATGGAAGGAAGGTGTGTGAATGAAAATATTAATTTAATAAACAACATGTACACGGTGCAACAAAATTCTGGACTCAAAGGTTAATTGTTTTTTTGTTTTTGTTTCAGGATAGAACCTATGAAAATGGATTACACTTTGCAAGACAAAGCTGAACTGGTCCTCTTATATGCCGGAGGTTTAAGCGAAAAACAAACCAGAGGTTTAAGCTAAGTTACACAAAAACAAAAATACCCAATTAACCTATCATTCCAGAATTTTGTTATACCTTGTTTATTAATTTTAGACATATTTAACACAAATATATTGTCCTATTTTGTGACAGTAATGAATAATAATAATAATAAGTAATAGATAATTAATACAGTAATGCTCATCCCATTTAGTCATGATTTACCACAACTACAGGAGTAAGACGGCATCGGAATTTGTTGTGTACCTGGGCTGAGAAATAAGAAAGACAAACAATATATTTAACTCAAACTTATTGTTCAAGCAACAGCAAAACAAAATATTAACAACATGGACCCAGCCACATGGAACGCAATTTTTTTTTCTGATCACCACACCTGCCCAGGAAATGGCATGACGACTCTTCACAAAATAGACCGAGTGCATTGACACCCACCCTCATTGACTCTGCAAAGTCACCTGAGCTAGGAATTATTGGCGAGACTGACCAATGTCGCAAAAGGCATCTCCGAGGGTTTATGCTGCCCCACTCTAACATGTTGAGAGAACTTTCGAAAGGTAATTAGAACTGATGAAAATGTTCAAATCCAGGGTTTGTCAGTTTCGCTGAACTGAGGAATGAAGATTTATTTGGAGAATGAGCTGCATTTACCACACTATGGGGTAGAACCTCCAACATTAGTACTTTGGTTCACAAATGTTGTGAAACAGGGCAAGTTAAAACTCGATTATCCCAGGTAACTACCGATAACCTTCACCATAGTTTCATGCCTCGACCACATTTCAACTGTTTCCTCTGCACACAAGCGGTGAGGTCTGAATTAATTTGCGATCTAGTGGAATTTTGAGTTTATGCCCATAAAGTAACTTTGCAGAAGTTTGATAGATGTTCGTGTGTTTGGGTTGTTTTGTACTTGAACAACATAAGCCAACTTTATATTGAGTCCCCTTCTTGATCTTGCATAAACCAAACTTAACAATGTTCACAGCATTCCCAGCCAGCTCTTATGAGGAGTGACTTTGATATGCATTGTACTGTTTCATGCCATGAAGTCCTCAACTGCAATATCAGTGAAATTTCAACCATTATCAGAAACTATTGTATCAGGTAAACCACAGAAGTAACAGTAATATAAGTATGTCTGACCAAAATAATTTGCTTTCCAGACAATAAACAATCACAATCAATTTCAAGGGATGGAGAAGTGCTGGCATGGGGACCGGACAAGCTCTTTCACAGTCCACAGATGTCCGTACCATGAGTTCAATTTCACATTCGATGCCCAGACAGATAAAGTAATTGTGAGTGAACACAACTTCATCTTGACTATGCCCAGATGGGCATCATGAAACATGTAAAGAAAGACTCGTCTTAAAGCAGTGGATATCACCACACGGTTTCCCCCAAAGTATACATTCCTGCTAATGGCTTAACTCTCTCTTTTGTGTGCAGAACGAATGTAGTTATTCATCAACAACATCAGGCAAACCAGATGGCAGAAGAGCCAGCAATTTATATAGGACTGTGTCTATTTTGGAACAGAATATTAGACTTCCTGAATGCACAGGTATATTGAACAGGAATTTCATGATATGTACTGTTTTTGCTGGGACCGGAAGACTGGTTGGGAATTCACCAAGCAGAGTACACTTCAATGCATCCTCATGATTGTGCTGTGCTCCAAGCTTGTATTTGACATGACAGTCACAATTGACCTGCAACAGTGTCAGGGCCCATTGTTGAATCTTTCCTATTTCCATCATTGTTATCTCAGTGCAATAGTCGTAGTAGTACTAATGGATCTTATTCAACCGAATATAAACATTCAAGCATAGAGAAAAGAGAAATGGCCACAAAATAGTGCATTGTAATATAATTAAATTGCATACCAATTAACATGCAGATAAAAGGGACATTATAACAAGGGACAGATGAATTCTCAAACGGACTTGATCCCTGCAAGTTAAAAAGACTAAACCATCCCCATTATACATGTGACATACAATATAAACAATTAAGGAAGAAAGTGCACTCAAACGGCCTGTCACCGACACATACTGAGGAATGACATGTGCATGACAAGGAATGCAAACAAATTGAATTATAAAATACCATGACCTTAAGGCAGGATAGACACTATAGGAGGCTGAATACAGCAAAAAGCAAGGGGAGGAACAGAGGATAGGTGTAATAGCACATCACTCAGTGGAAAGAGAGATAAGGTAAACATGAGAAAGGGGAAAACGAGGGTGAATGGGATTAAAGAAGGGGAAAGGAAAACTCAGCCTGGGAACCAGGCTATATAAGGTTCAAAGAAATAGAGAGCTAAAAATGTGAGCTACCTTCGATCAAAAGGCAGGGACAGGTGTTCTCATGCAAAATTAATGCAAAACGTAAAAAGAGGATAGCAGCTACATTGTATATTGATTATTAATTAAAATCATCATCAAAATCAGCAGTATGTTAGTAAAAAGATATACTGTACATGTAAGATACTTTATACTTAAAAAATCTCACAAGAGGATGTTATTTTTTTTAAAAAAAAAGGAGGAAAAAAGGGGGGGAGTGCAATGTACATCACTCATTAACAATCTTAACAAAGTATGGCATAACGGTGTTTTTGTACCTTTGGGTTTTACACATAATTTGTGAAAGTTGAGATGAATTTCTGAGAGAGTATTGTGTCACATCCTGCCTGACGTCTGTCTAAACTCTAAACTAATGCCTCAACTCATTAGATGTTAGCAATTTGCCTGCGAATCGCAGACAAATTTCAAACCTACATTGTTTCAAGGTTGGACTATCACAAAACCGAAGGGCCTGGTCATCGTCACTGCATAATTGTCCTAGAATGATACGGAGAGCCCTTTTCTGAACCCGTTCCAATTCGTTACTTTGGCGGACTGTGAGACCAGCATTCCAAACTGGGACAGCATACTCTAAAAGTGATCTAACATAGCCTTTGTAAACAGTAAGCAAATCTTTCATGGCTAAGTTAAACTTTTTGAGCATCTTCAACAGAAACAACTTTCCATTTGCCCTGGTGACAATATTGCGAATGTGAAGGTTCCATTTCAAATCAGATGAAATAACAAGACGCTATATTTTCACTTGATCAGCCTTCTGCAAACAATGGTTTGGATAGTAAATTGAGGCCTCGGTGGAGGTTCTTTCATGAAACAAACTTCCATAAGGGCACACTTATCAGTATTCAATTTCATGTTATTTTTAATTGTCCATTGAGTGAAAACATTCAAAGCAGATGGCAGTTTAATATTAGGTTGCCTATCCCTTGAATTCTCAATAAGTGTCACATCATCAACATACTTAATGGCTTGGATAGGAGCATAGTCCTCAAGCTGAGTCACTGCATCATTAATTTCAAGCAGAAACCAGAGGACCTAATTTTGTACCTTGTGGTACCCCTTCAATGAGGGTTCGATTTACAGACAATGTACCCTTGTATCTAATACAATGAGCTTTTTTATCTAAGAAACTACATGTCCAAGGAATCAAGGCAGGCCTGACATCCATTTGTATCAACTTTGTTACAACCATATTATGATTTATCAGTTCGAAAGCTTTGGAAAAAATCTATTACAACCACCAAGCTGTGATATAGTTGTTTGTCAGCATGATGGTATAAATAATTCATCAACTTAACAAGGTAGTGTGAAATGGAATATCAACCAAACCGATTGATGTCAAAATTGTTTTTGATGTCACTGAGTATTCATTGAGTTGTGAAGGTTTCAGCTGATTTTGCAAAGTGATCAGTCAAGCATATTGGTCTGAGTTTATTCTAAACTGGTCGATAAGTCTCAGGGATCAGGACAACCATTGTTATTTTTTTTTCCACTGTGCTGGAACAGTTCCCTCTTTAAATGAAGAACTTAAGATATCCATTAATGGGGCACTAAATTCACAAGCAAATTGACCAAGCAAAGTCCCTTGAGGTTTTTTGGTCATTGTTGATAGTGAAGGTACGTATGTCCATATGAAGGTATGTCCATGAAAAGTGCTTATTTCTCCAACCGTTAACTGTTTCTTTCAGCTGGTTTTTGGATCTACTAGTGATGGGTCACTCGATGCTCTCAAAAACTTTGGATAAAACTACACCAAGATGCATGAAAGGTGAAGCATCACACAATTTCACCACTCGTTTTGTATTATTGAAATTGACCAATATGGCACAATGGACCAATATCTTCTGTTGAGGTTTTCCACGTGTAAACTTGGTTATTTCCACAGGAAACAGATATTTATTGGGATTATAATGCTGCACTAGAAGTAAAACGAGTTTATTGGATATCTTCTCCAATAGCTTGGAAGGAGCAACCAAACTATATACGATTGAGTAAGCCGTCACAACAAACGGAATCCATAGGATTTTTGTACAAAGTCAAGGCTTGTGGAAGAGTAAGAACACATGAGAGAACAGAACAAAAATAATGCAGTGGAAAGGAGGGAAACACCCAACAGCAGGGAAGAGGAAAATAAGAGAGGGACCCTTGTAGGAAGAATGGACAAGGGGAAAAATGAGAGCAATGTGAGTGGGAGGACACAGGAGGTGAACATCAATGTCATTAACCACAGCGTTGACATACAAATAAAGGGAATCATTCATTGAATATTAATATCCACACATACATACAGACATTGGCAGCATGCGCCAAAGCACATCATTGCATCCACTTTATGCTGATACTCCAGGGGCCTCTATCTGGCCATCCTCCAGGCAGATGCCTGGCCCGTCCCCATCTTTTAGGGATAGGACATTCCAGGTACTCACCCGAAGGGACCGCCTCAGGTTAACCCGAGGAGACCGCATTCTGATAGACGACGTATTGGCACCACTCCGCACATACCAATTTGTGTGTTTTTGCGAAGTGAAACTACACCAGGCAATGTCCATACTGTAAAGGATATGAAACAATGTTTCAGTTGTCTCATTTGTACCATTCGAGATTGACATTGCATGTAGATTTTCATACATATAAAGTTGTGAAGGTTTGTTTCTCATTTTGTTATTACCGTATATTGAGGATCTAAACTCTAGAGTCTAGAGTATATGTTTGCCAACATTTACCACTATGTTTAAAAGTGAAACGACACAATTAAGCCGACTAACACTTCAGTCAATGAGGGTGTCTAGAGCGAAAACACGCGTTTCTGCATTAGAATAATGATTCGGAACAGAAAGCGTGCAAAATGTGCAGATAACAAGATTTGGGTTCAATGTGCTACTGCTCAGAAAATATGACTGTTTTTGCATGAATACTGTTCCTGGTGTAATGTGTGTTGTTTTGTTTAGGAAAAGATAAGGGGAACACTGTTTGAAAAACACGTCTATTAAGAAAATCGGACTGGACTGGTTTTGCATAGATACTGTTCCTGGTATAACACATATTGTTTTGCTGAGTACAAGGAAAAGTACACAGTATTTGATAAAACATGCGTTTCCACATTAGAATAATGATTCAGAACAGAAAGCAAGCAAAATGTTCACAGAACAATATTTTCTGTCAAAAATGCTTCTATTCAGAAAATAAGACTGTTTTTCAACGAACAATATGTGATGTGTGTAATATGTGATGTTTTGATGAGTACAAGCTAAGGGGCACACTATTTCATGAAACACAATCGTTTCTGCATTTAAATAGTGATTGGGAACAAAAAGACTTCAAAATGTGCAGAGAACAAGCTTTTGGGTCAAAAATGCTCTGAGTAAAATCTACTCTTTTTGTATGAATAATGTTCCTTGTATATAACACGTCATATTTTGATTAGTACAAGCTGAGGTGCATCCTGTTTCATGAAACAATCGTTACTGCATTAACATAGTGATTCAGAGCAAAAGGAGTGCAAAATGTGCAGAGAAAAAGTTTTTGAGTCAAAAATGCTTCTGTTAAGAAAATAGGACTGTTTTTGCATTCTTAAAGAGCAGGTTGCGGGTCACCAAACATGTTCTGAAAATTTATCAATGTGATTATATGTGTATTAAATAGTTCGATGCAAACTATTGTGGTTGCCTAACTATTGGGAAAATTAAGGAAATTTAACTCCGAAGTTGATATTTCTCGAGGCTGTTGAAAAAAACAGCCGTGTGC
>CM068958.1:145920416-145939717 GCA_035128595.1 Eptatretus atami
TTAGAATACACTATCCGGAAGTCTGTACGTTGTGACCCGTAATGGGGAACGCGGCTGAGAATCTCTTCCCCATCGGACACGCCTATGCAGCACCATGTCTTATCATTGGTTGGTAAATAAATGGCCATAACTTGGGACGCACTTGTCCGATTACTATCAAACCTTGAAAAGGCACATCCACAGGGCCCCAGCAATATACTTGGGCAATTCAATTAGATCGGACCAGTGGTTGTCGAGAAACAGCGGTCACAGACACACACACACACACACAGACACACAGACACACACAGACACACACACACACACACACACACACACACACACAACACACACACAGGGCCCCAGCAATATACCTGGCAAGTTTCAATTAGATCGGACCAGTGGTGTCGAGAAACAGCGGTCACAAACACACACACACACACACACACACACACACACACACACACACACACACACACAGACACATACACACACACACACACACACACAGACACAGACACAGACACAGACACACACAGACACACACACAGCCACCACACACACAGACACACACACAGACACACACAGACACACACAAACACACACAGACACACACACACACTGCTGGAATTATAGATAATATGCCACAACAGTCTCTTAAAAGTTGGGTTTGTGCTAACTGTTCACTTTCGCTGGGTCAAGCTCAGCTGTCAGAAAGACTTCAACGCCAAGGCTTCGGTGTATAATATGTTTGGGTCCATTATTGATTCATTCTATTTCTGACTCTTGAGTACTAGAGGTTAAAAATTTTATTATATCAAGTCACAGACGAATCAAACTTTACATTATTTTATGCATCGAACAAGAAAATTAAAATCTGCAAACCAATCTGTCTGGTGGAGTCTGTCAGTGTGAACTGCCGCCAGTCAGTCCTGCCACTTGTACACGAAATAGGCCGTTTTCTGGCACTTGCAAGTTGCCCAAATTTATATGGCTCAGGGCCAGAAACTCCATAGTATAAAGTCCCATCATCCTCCGACTCGTCCTCGCCAATATCGGAATGGAAACACTCAATTTCATCGCCGCTGAAATCACTCTCTGATTCGCATCTCGCCATTGTTCACACGCTGTTTCCGAATGTTCACGAAGTTTTCGGAGAACGTGACGTCATAGCATCTTCGGTAAATTCCGGTCTGTTTTTCGATCACTGACAAAAGTTTTGACTTAAAAGTTAATTTTAGCATATTTTGAGTTTCAAATGTAAGAAAATAATTGCCCAACGATTATTAATGTGCTTACAACATTCGAATCACGCGAAGTCATCAGCGACCCAAAACCTGCTCTTTAATGTTCCTTGCATAAGATGGGATGTTTTGAATAGTACAAGCTAAGGTGCACACTATTTGATGAAGCACATGTATTTCTGCTTTAGAATCATGATTTGTGAGAAAAAAAGCATCCAAAATATTGAGAGAACAAGAGTTTGGTTGAAAAATGCTTCTCCTTAGAAAATAGGACTGTTTTTGCAGGAATAATGTTCCTTGTGTAATATGTGATGTTTGATTAGTACAAGCTAAAGTTCAAAAAATTTGATCAACCATGCGATTTTGCATTAGAATAGTGATTTGGAACAAAAATGGTATAAAATGTTTGGGGAACAAGATTTTGGGTCAAAAACGCTTCTCTTAATAAATAGGACTGTTTTTACATTCTTTATGTTCCTTATGTAATATGTTTGCTGGTGTTGGCTTAATGGTTTGGGTGGTTGGCTTGAGATCCTAGGATATTGAGTTCAAATCCCACTCAGGTGTTGAATTAATACCAGGCGGGGTTGATTGCCTGTCATCCTTCCGAGGTGGGCAAAAATGAGTGCCAGCTTGCTGGTATCCTGTGTCGGAGTGGCGTCCCATCCAGTATTGTGCCCAATAGCCAAGGAGACTGCTGAGGCAGCACCAACGCTCTGCACAGAGTATGGATGGATGAATGGATGTAATACGTGATGTTTTGATTAATACAAGCTAAGGTGCAGATTATTTGATGAAATACACATTTTTGCATCAAAAATAGTGATTTGGAACAAAAAAAAAAGTGTAAAATGTTCAGAAAACCAGCTTTTGAGTCAAAAATGCTTCTGTCAATGAAACAAGAACTGCTTTTGCATTCCTTATGTTCCCTGTGTAATATGTAATGTTTTGATTAATACAAGCTAAGGTGCACACTATTTCATAAGACACATACGTTCTGCATTAGAAGAGTGATTGGGAATAAAGAGCATGCAATATGTTTGCAGAATAAACTTTTGGGTCAAAAATGCTTCTGTTTAGAAAATAGGAGTTTTTGTATGAATAATGTTCCTTGTTGTTACGGAATAATAAAAATATTGTATAAATCCTATATGAATGGAAATGTTAAGTTTTGTGTTGAAGACATGATTCTGATAATTCTGGGGCAGAGGTAACTTGAGTTTCAGTGAATTAATTAAATGAGATGTAAAGTGGGACAAAGGATTCGTGCACAGACATCGGGATGCATCATTGGCATCATGACATTGAAAGGGATTGTCAACGGAACTTTGAAGATGACTGGTGTTGCGGCCGTGTGCTTTGTTCAACAGGGGAGTTACACTGTGTGAACAATTTTGATGAAAGTTTTGTTATGGAAACCGACACTCTCGATCAATGGTTAAGCTGTGGTCAATCTTTGGATTCAGACAAGAGTGTCACCTTGCTTTGAGATTGACTTTGCGATTTTGCCATAAAAAGGTGAGACGAGCAGCGATCGGCAGGAGGAGGAGAAGATGCGACTCAGAGGTGATCTTGGAGGTGGCCCAGCGATCCAGCTCTAGCAGTGTATGGAGCTTTGGAATGGCGGAGTGCTGGGCAAACAGTGGGAGACGGGCAGCAACGGTCTTGTGGGCTTAAGTATTGAGCACACAGTGACCACTGATCTGGTTATTGATCCCATGTGCCAGGCTGGTGTACAGCTTCACTCCTGCTGGCCGATCGGTTGTGCTCACAAAGAGCCAACACAGCATGCCAGCATGCTTCCCTTGGCAGTTTAACGCCAAGGTCACTCCCTCAATCTACCTTGTGCCTTCTCGCGGTTTGGCTGGAGATATGGTGAGATCCATAGTGTGTGATCATTCCCGTGGGGCACACTCACTCTCTACACTCACATTTGATCGCTCATCTGCAAGCTTCGTCTCTGCATGGCCATTCATTTTCATACTCACTTCACCTACACAGCAAAACTACAAGTTTGTTTTCACACGGCAAAAGGTTCACAGATCTGCATGCTTGATTCGACACAGTAGGTTTAATTGCACGTTCGGACAGGGGTAGATCTAAACTTTGGTTCACAGCATAAATCCTGGTAAAAGTGGGTGTATTAAAATGTAAGTGTGAAGTTGCCTTTGTCAAAAGAAAAATTGCTTTTGTGAAGAGTTGTTGAAGTATTTGAAACTGTATTGAAGTATATGGTGTAACTTTGATTAAACATTGACCATGACTTGTACTTTCCTGTGCGGAAGTTTACAATTACTGATGAACTATTGATTGATTTGTGACTGCATTATTGCTGATTGATATCAGCACATTTTAGCAGTGGGTTTTAAACAAATTGCATTTAGTAGTTCCTTCTGTTGTAAAGACATGGCCAATAGTATGTGGACACCTGCTCATCCAACATCTCATTACGAAATCATGGGCATTGATATTTAGTTGGTCCCCCCTTTGCTGCTATAACAGCCTCCACTCTTCTGGGAAGGTTTTTCACTAGATTTTGGAACATTGCTGTGGGGATTTGCTTCCATTCAGCCACAAGAGCATTAATGAGGTCGGGCACTGATGTTGCGCAATGAGGTCTGGTTCGCAGCTGGTGTTCCAATTCATCCCAAAGGTGTTCGATGGGTTGAGGTCAGGGCTTTGTGCAGGCCAGTCAAGTTCTTCCACACCGATCTCGACAAACCATTACTGTACGGACCTCACTTTGTGCACGGGGGCATTGTCATGCTGAAACAGGAAAAGGCCTTCCCCAAACTGTTTCCACAAATTTGGAAGCACAGAATCGTCTCGAATGTCATTGTATGCTCTAGGGTTAAGATTTCCCTTCACTGGAACTAAGGGGCCTCGCCTGAACCGTGAAAAACAGCTCCAGACCATTAATCCTCTTCCACCAAACTTTACAGTTGGCACTATGTATTCGGGCAGGTAGCATTCTCCTGGCATCCGCCAAACCCAGATTCGTCCGTTAGACTGCCAAATGGTGAAGCGCGATTCATCACTCCAGAGAACACGTTTCCACTGCTCCAGGGTCCAATGGTGGTGAGCTTCACCCCACTGCAGCCGAAGCTTGGCATTACGCATGGTGATCTTCGGCTTGTGTGCAGCTGCTCAGCCACGGAAACCCATTTCTTGAAGCACTCGATGAACAGTGCTTGCTGCTGATGTTGCTGCCAGGGTCAGTTTGGAACTCGGTCGTGAGTGTTGCAACCGATGACAGATAATTTTTCTGCGCTAGGTGCTTCAGCACTCGGCAGTCCTGTTCTGTGAGCTTATGTGGCCTACCACTTCGCGGCTGAGCTGTTGTTGCTCCTGTCTGGGCATAATCACCATCCAGATATGTCCACAGAGAGAGAGAGAGAGAGAGAGAGAGAAAGAAAGAAAGAGAGATAAAGAGATGGGGGGGGAGATAGGGGGGGAGGGGAGAGGTGTGGAATGTGGATGCTTCAATTTATGAGGAAGGGGTGGAGCGAGGATGGGACAAAGATAGAGAGAAAGAGGGGGGGGGTGGGGTAGGGGAGTTAGCAAGAGTAATGTCATACTTTATGAACAACACACAAACACCAATAAACACACACATGCACACAGACAATTGTTGTGTGACTGGTGGAAAAAATTTGGTTCTGTAATTTAGAAAACACGTTCTTACGACGAACGGATAGGAAATCAGGTGTTATCTATAATAAAGCAGGAGTGTCTGTCCGTCCGTCTGACCCTAAACTACTCCCTCAGTTTTGGGACTATCCCTGCCAAACCTTCTGTGGTACGTTTTAGAGTCCCAGCCGGGGTTTTACTGTGGGTGGGGCGTTTCATAAATACCTCAATACAATTATGATTTTGACTTTCGATCCGTACGAAGCTGCTCCCGATCCGGATGCAACCTCAAAATGGCATTTATCTTCATTTACTTCACGACTGTTTGTAACATTGTATTTTGTTATATAGATGGTATAGTATTTATTTGTGATTGGATTGATGCTGTGTGGAATGAAAATATAGAGAGATTGAGTTTAAAAGAGATTCAGTAAAGAATGTGAGTGATTCCACCCGTGACATTTGCGGATTCGGCATTTGCAGAATCGTTATATGACATGATTGAAATACTTCATGAGTCTTCGTTATATGACAAGCAAGGTATCCAAGGATGCACCTCATAAAGGTGTCTGAGGTTGCGCCTGATAAGGCCGTTAATTATCTTCAAAAGGGGTGTTTAAATTAACCCAAACACCCAATTCTCACTCATGCACTTCCTTGGAGTTCCCTTAGTATGCTTGCAAATTTTTGGGCTGCTCAGTTTCATGGTTTTGGAGTTATGGAGGAGACACACTGACACAAACACTGACACAAACACTGACACACACACACATATACACACACACACACACACACACACACACACACACACACACACGCACACACACGCACACACACATTGACATTTATTCGTGTAGATAGATTGAGGTGACACAACCAAGGTGGCCACCCTTTCCCCTCATCTCCCCTCACCTGTCACGATCTCCAATGGTACAGATTTTTGTGCATTGTGTGTTATCATACTTTGTTCTGGTATTCACTTGTCATCTACCAGAAGATGAAGTTACATTTTGGAGGTCATTGAAGGTTATATTTGGAGAAGATTGTATTTTCTTGGTACTAGGTAATGATTATTCATTGGCTTATTTTCTTGTATTGACAGACCCGACGAACCATTGAGCAGGCATGGAGCCACAAGCGAAGGAGGGAAGAGGATGCACAGCATGGAGCACGCTCCTTAAAATGAGTGTTATTGGAGGAATGATCGAGCAAGTCGACCAGCTGCACACGTATCCAGTTGTGACAGCCTGGGCTTGATCTGTGTCCATCAGAAATCTTCGGGGTGTTCATATAGCAGACTGCCTATCACAAGAAACATTACATCTGTGCTGCAACTCAAGACAGCAAAATGGACAGGTCAGCAAAAGCACTCCAATTCCCTTGTATCGGCGAAGTTACCATCTTTGTCATAAAATTTATACTAATTGATAAACTATGGTAAAAGTATGTGCAGCAATTAAATTATTTAGTTTTTTATTGCAAATTTGCTGTCTTTGTTTTTTCATTGAATGACTGAAATATCAGCTTCTCCTTGCTTCCCACGGCGATTAGCATACCTCAATCAATAAGTCATGTGCAAATATGTACCCAGATTCAGTGTGAGACTTGACATGCATGTGAGTTTACAGAATCACTTAGTTAAGGTGAGGATAATTTTAACATTACATATTTTACTAAATGGGTTTCTGTCCTCATTAGATATAATTTACATGCACATATGATCTCTGAATGTGTAGTTTATTTCACAATTTAAAAACTTTAACTTTTTTAGAGAAAATTTCCTCGTCCAGTTCATTCTTACCTCTTCTTAGCATGTTGGTCCTTGAAGTTGTACACCTTGAATTAATCTATAGTTGCCAGTAGATGGCGTGTCAGGGTAATGTATATTTACAGATAAAAGTGGCATTTATTAATGGAATTATTATTTACACAGGTATAATATGAGAAGTTCGTTCAAGTGTTATAATCAATCTTTACATTCAAAAGTTCACATTCAAAATATCTTTACATTGAAAAGTATTTCAGGGTGAAATGACATTAAATGTAAAGGAGCAAAAGGTCCAATTACTTCAATTAGTGAGATAGCTCAAATGGAATCGAAGGAGGACTCGAGAGGGTAGTGAAGAGAAATTTAAAAAAAAATAAACCACAGTAGTGAGAGAGGACAAATAATGATGAGAATATTAGACGACCCGGCAGGACATACAGTATAACAGCTTTCACTATTTTGTGGCAATCTCTGATTCCTAAAGAATTTTCGGTGTTTTTTTTTTTCTGGAAAATTATATACTGCTCTTACTTCCCGCTAAACAGTATTTGCAATTATGAAAATCAATAAAAATAGATGTTCTGTATTTGCGAAAAGTGTTCAAAGAGAGGAACAAACAGAAACTATTGCAGGGAGAGATGGATAGGGTATTTGGCCTTTTCTTTTTTTTATGTTCCACATTTCACTTCATTCTAGAAGGTATTATGTTTGATTAATGAAAAGGTATTATGCTATGTTTGATTAAAACGTTCACTTCAGAAAGGAGGTCAGTTATTAAATGAGTAAATTTAACCTTTTAGTTAAAGCTATTGTCAGAAAGCTGCTTCAACACTGGAGAGTCTGACAGTTCACTCAGGCCAACTGTCAGGGAATGCCAACTGCCCTCTTACTTCAGGACTGGTCTTACATCTTCACCTCCTCTAATATTATTGCCACATGGAAATTCTTACAGAAAAGCCTGTTTCCCTTATATACAGATTTATCCCACGTCATCTGCACTTATCACACCCATCCTCATCCATGGTACACTGAGTCCTGTGATGAGGGAGTTGCCTTCAAATAACTTGCCTTTTCTTCCTGAAAGATAAATCCCGTCAAAAGCAACCTCAGATCATTCTGCAACAACTGGTAGTCAGGAGCATGCAACAGGCTGTTTCAGGCTTTTTGACCAGTAGTGAGGACGAGCCTAAAGCCTGAAACAAATGTAGTGAAAAAAATCTGCGCATGCTCCCCCTCTACCGCTTCCCTCATCTCATGAGAAGACAAAATTCCCCAAGTTTGTGTTTACTTCCAAATCTTGTGTACCGTACCCAACCCTTCGCTCCCTATTCCTACCCCACCATCTCTGACCCAACTGCTCCTGGACACTGTCCATCTCAGCTGAGAAGATGGAGAAGTTTCTCATCTGAGAAGGTGAGAAGATGGCAAGACTTGACTCCGATTCTGCAACAGGCCCGGACAGTATCATTGTATCTGTCCTAAAACTTATTCTGCCTCTATTGTTCATCCACTTATTGTTCTGTTCATCCTCCGATTTATTCTAGGTCACCTTCCATCCACTTGAAAGTCAGCCAAAATCACTGCATTTCACAAAAACGCACAAAAACGGATGCACTTAACTACAGGTCTGTTGGCTTACTTGCAAATATAAGCAAGGTCATAGAATGTATCATTGCAGTTGAAATCAAATCCTTCCTGTTGTCCAACGGCTTGATCTCAGACCACCATTTTGGATTGAGACAGTCACTGCACCCTTGATATTCTGCTTCTACTCTCCAACCAAGAGATGGAGGCCCTCAAACTCAGCCATGAGATCAGTGCCATCTTTCTCGACATATCCTCAAGCATTTCACAGAGTCTGACACCCTACCTTGCTCTCCAAAGTCTCTGCCTATGACATCCAAGGCCACAACCTTTCCTGGCTTGCTGATTTTCCTCCATTCTCACAGTCATCATGTGACTCTCAATGGAATCTTCTTATCTCCTCTTCTCGTCATGGCTGGAGTGCCTGAAGGCACTGCTTTGGGCATTGTCCTGTTCCTCATATTCATCAAAGATCTTTTTGATTCTCCAGAAAATCCTGCATATCTCTTTGCCGATGACTCCGTAGTTAATGACGAAAATGTGGTGCTCGGTGTGTGCAGGTGTCGCACATCAATTTAATAAATATTATTGAGTAAAAATATTTAATTTGGAAATAAATATTGATCTTGTTATTACTATTATTCAGCAGAATGAGTTTTAACATAGATGAACTAAAGTTTCAAGAACTGAACCAGTGCCTGGAAGGATAGACGAGAGGAATGCGCACTAACTGCTTTCTAGTCTGCTTTTGAATCACGGCCCAGCTGTAAACTGTCACCCTGGTGTTTCGGATGCAGGGTAATACATCAATGTGTGCCATCCATCAGATGGACATTAATCCACACACCCATCTGGCACCACTGATTGTTGGTGGACATTAAATATCCTATCGTGACATTTACAAAGAGTAGGGGAGTTATTGGCGGAATCCTGAACAAATTCAAATTTATTGTCCAAATTAGACCCAGTTGTCGAGCCAACCGGTTCATCAAAGGCCTGAAAAAAATTGCCCCCCATGGCCGACCCCACAAAAAGTTGAGATTAGTTGTGGTTGGTAAAGATGGAGTAATTGTTGTAGTCAACAAATTTATATGAATTATAATAAATTCCACACCAATTTTTTTCACAAAGGGAATGCCTTTCCATTCCACATTGTACAAATGCCTTTCTTGGACAACAACATTTTAATAAAGATATTCTACATTACAGGTGTGGGTGGGATAATCAAAATAGCGAGAATTGGCAGGTGTAGCATTGAACCGATTGATAGATTGAAACAGCTAGTCATATATATATATTTCCTAACATAGAGATACAGTTTGTAGATTAAACCAAGTATTATTAAGGTTTACAGAATAAAAAAAATGGAATATACTATATTAAATAAATAGAGCTTATGTGGCTGCATCGATGTCAGCAATATTCACTCGTCGATTGATCGGAGCACTGAGGTGATTACAATACTATATTGGTGATTACTGTGTGGAATCTTTATCACACCCTTTCCCTCACCTGTGTCTCACAGCGGTGAATACCATATTGGTGAATTACTGTGTGGAATCTTTATCACCCCTTTCCCTTACCTGGTGTCCTCACAGCGGTGAATACCATATTGTGATTACGTGTGGAATCTTATCACAACCACTTTCCGTCTCACCGGTGTGTCTCACAGCGGTGAATACCGCATAGGGATACTCTGTGTGAGAATTCTTATCACACCCCTTTCCTTACCTGTGTCCTCACAGCGGTGAATACATATTGGTGATTACTGTGTGGAATCTTTATCACACCCTTTCCTCACCTGGTGTCTCACAGCGGTGAATACCATATTGGTGATTACTGTGTGGAATCTTATATCACCTTTCCTCTATCCTGGTGTCTACAGCGGTGATACCATATTGGTGATTACTGTGTGGAATCTTTATCACACCCTTTTCCTACCTGGTGTTTCACAGCGGTGATACCATATTGGTGTATTACTGTGTGGAATCTTTATCCACACCCTTTCCTCACCTGGTGTCGTCACAGCGGTGAAATACCATATTGGTTGATTGTGAATCTGTGTGAATCTTAAACAACCTTTCCTACCTTGTCTCACAGCGGTGAATACCATATTGGTGATTACTGTGTGAATCTTTTTACACACAACCTTTCCTACCTGGTGTCTCACAGCGGTGAATACATATGGTGATTACTGTGTGGAATCTTTATCACACCCTTTCCTACCTGGTGTCTACAGCGGTGAATACCATATTGGTGATTACTGTGTGGAATCTTTAATCACCACTTTCCTCACTGTGTCTAGAGGCGTGAATACCATATTGGTGATTATCTGTGTGAATCTTTATCACCCTTCCTTACCTGGTGTCTCAAGCGGTGGAATTACCATATTGGTGATACTGTGTGGAACTTTATCACACCCTTTCCTACCTGTGTCTCACAGCGGTGAATACCTATTGGTGATTACTGTGTGGAATCTTTATCACACCCTTTCCTTACCTGGTGTCTCACAAGCGGTGAATACCATATTGGTGATTACTGTGTGGAATACTTTATCACACCCTTTCTCACCTGGTGTCTCACAGCGGTGAAATACCATATTGGTGATTACTGTGTGGAATCTTTATCACACCCTTTCCTTACCTGTGTCTCACAGCGGTGAATACCATATTGGTGATACTGTGTGGAATCTTTATCACACCCTTTCTTACCTGGTGTCCTCAGTAGCGGAATACATATGGTGATTACTGTGTGGAATCTTTATCACACCTTTCTCTCACCTGGTGTCCTGCGGGTGAATACATATTGGTGATTACTGTGTGGAATCTTTATCACACCTTTCCTTACCTGGTGTCTCAAGCGGTGAATACCATATTGGTGATTACTGTGTGGAATCTTTATCACACCCTTTCCTTACCTGGTGTCTCATAGCGGTGAATACCATATTGGTGATTACGTGGTGGAATCTTTATCACACCCTTTCCTATCCTGGTGTTTCACAGCGGTGAATACCAATATTGGTGATTACTGTGTGGAATCTTTATCACACCCTTTCCTTACCTGGTGTCTCCAGCACAGCGTGAATACCATATTGGTGATTACTGTGTGGAATCTTTATCACACCCTTTCCTCACCTGGTGTCTTCAACGGTGAATACCATAGTGGTGATTACTGTTGTGGGAATCTTTATCACACCCTTCCTTACTGGTGTCTCACAGCGGTGAAACCATATTGTTGATTACTGTGTGGAATCTTATCACACCTTCCTTCATTACCTGGTGTCTCTCACAGGGTGAATACCATATGTGATTACTGTGTGGAATCTTTATCACACCTTTCCTTACCTGGTGTCTCACAGCGGTGAATACCATATTGGGATTACTGTGTGGAATCTTTATCCACCCTTTCCTTACCTGGTGTCTCAAGCGGTGAATACCATATTGGTGATTTACTGTGTGGAATCTTTATCACACCCTTTCCTCACCTGGTTTTCACAGCGGTGAATACCATATGGTGATTACTGTGTGGAATCTTATCACACCCTTTCCTTACCTGGTGTCTCACAGCGTGAATACCATTTGGTGATTACTGTGTGGAATCTTTATCACACCCTTTCCTTACCTGGTGTCTCAGCGGTGAATACCAATTGTGGTGATTACTGTGTGGAATCTTTATCACCCTTTTCCTTACCTGGTTTTCACGCGTGAATACCATATTGGTGATTACTGTGTGGAATCTTTATCACACCCTTCCTTACCTGGTGTTCACAGCGGTGAATACCATATTGTTATTACTGTGGTGGAATCTTTATACATCCCTTTCCACTGTGGTTTCACAGCGGTGAATACCATATTGGTGATTACTGTGTGGAATCTTAATCACACCTTTCCTCACCTGTGTTTCACAGCGGTGAATACCATATTGGTGATTACTGTGTGGAATCTTTATCACACCTTTCCTCACCTGGTGTTTCACAGCGTGAATACCATATTGGTGATTACTGTGTGGAATCTTTATCACACCTTCCTTACCTGGTGTTTCACAGCGGTGAATACCATATTGTGATTACTGGTGTGGAATCTTTATCACACCCTTTCCTTACCTGGTGTTTCCAGCGGTGAATACCATATTGGTGATTACTGTGTGGAATCTTTTATCACACCCTTTCCTACCTGTGTTTCACAGCGGTGAATACCATATTGGTGATTACTGTGTGGAATCTTTATCACACCCTTTCCTTACCTGGTGTCTCACAGCGGTGAATACCATATTGGTGATTACTGTGTGGAATCTTTATCACACCCTTTCCTTACCTGTGTCTCAAGCGGTAATACCATATTGGTGATACTGTTGGAATCTTTATCACACCCTCCTTACCTGGTTTTCACAGGGTGAATACAATTGGTGATTACTGTGTGGAATCTTTATCACACCCTTTCCTTACCTGGTGTCTCACAGCGTGAATACCATATTGGTGATTACTGTGTGGAATCTTTATCACACCTTTTCCTTACCTGGTGTCTCATAGCGGTGAATACCATATTGGTGATTACTGTGTGGAATCTTTATCACACCTTTCCTCACCTGGTGTCTCACAGCGGTGAATACCATATTGGTGATTACTGTGTGGAATCTTTCACACCTTTCCTACCTGGTGTCTCACAGCGGTGAATACCATATTGGTGATTACTGTGTGGAATCTTTATCACACCCTTTCCTCACTGGTGTTTCACAGCGGTGAATACCATATTGGTGATTACTGTGAATCTTTATCACACCCTTTCCTTACCTGGTGTCTCACAGCGGTGAATACCATATTGGTGATTACTGTTGGAATCTTTATCACACCCTTTCCTCACCTGGTGTCTCACAGCGGTGAATACCATATTGGTGATTACTGTGTGGAATCTTTATCACACCCTTTCCTACCTGGTGTCTCACAGCGGTGAATACATATTGGTGATTACTGTGTGGAATCTTTATCACACCCTTTCTCACCTGGTGTTCACAGTGGTGAATACCATATTGGTGATTACTGTGTGGAATCTTATCACACCCTTTCCTTACTGGTGTTTCACAGTCGGTGAATACCATATTGGTGATTACTGTGAATCTTTATCACACCCTTTCCTAACCTGGTGTCTCACAGTGTGAATACCATATTGGTGATTACTGTGTGGAATCTTTATCACACCCTTTCTTACCTGGTGTTCACAGCGGTGAATACCATATTGGTGATTACTGTGTGGAATCTTTATCACACCCTTTCCTTACCTGGTGTTTCACAGCGGTGAATACCATATTGGTGATTACTGTGTGGAATCTTTATCACACCCTTTCCTCACTGGTGTCTCACAGCGGTGAATACCATATTGGTGATTACTGTGTGGAATCTTTATCACACCCTTTCCTTACCTGGTGTCTACAGCGTGAATACCATATTGGTGATTACTGTGTGGAATCTTTATCACACCCTTTCTTACCTGGGTTTCACAGTGGTGAATACCATATTGGTGATACTGTGTGGAATCTTTATCACACCTTCCTTACCTGGTGTTCACAGCGGTGAATACATATTGGTGATTACTGTGTGGAATCTTTATCACACCCTTCCTCACCTGGTGTCTCACAGCGTGAATACCATATTGGTGATTACTGTGTGGAATCTTTATCACACCCTTCCTTACCTGGTGTCTCACAGCGTGAATACCATATTGGTGATTACTGTGTGGAATCTTTATCACACCCTTTCCTTACCTGGTGTTTCACAGCGGTGAATACCATATTGGTGATTACTGTGCGGAATCTTTATCACACCCTTTCCTCACCTGGTGTCTCACAGCGTGAATACCATATTGGTGATTACTGTGTGGAATCTTTATCACCCCTTTCCTCACTGGTGTCTCACAGCGGTGAATACCATATTGGTGATTACTGTGTGGAATCTTTATCACACCTTTCCTCACCTGGTGTCTCACAGCGGTGAATACCATATTGGTGATTACTGTGTGGAATCTTTATCACACCCTTTCCTCACCTGGTGTCTCACAGCGGTGAATACCATATTGGTGATTACTGTGGAATCTTTATCACACCTTCCTCTACCTGGTGTCTCATAGCGGTGAATACCATATTGGTGATTACTGTGTGGAATCTTTATCACACCCTTTCCTCACCTGGTGTCTCACAGCGGTGAATACCATATGGTGATTACTGTGTGGAATCTTTATCACACCCTTTCCTCACCTGGTGTCTCCACGCGGTGAATACCATAGTTGTGAATTACTGTCGGAATCTTTTATCACACCCTTTCCTTACCTGGTGTCTCATAGCGGTGAATACCAATATGGTGATTACTGTGTGGAATCTTTATCACCCCTTCCTTACCTGGTGTCTCATAGCGGTGAATACCATATTGGTGATTATGTGTGGAATCTTTATCACACCTTTTCCTCACCTGGTGTCTCACAGCGGTGATACCATATTGGTGATTACTGTCGGAATCTTTATCACACCCTTTCTCACCTGGTGTCTCACAGCGGTGAATACCATATTGGTGATTATTGTGTGGAATCTTTATCACACACTTTCCTCACCTGGTGTCTCACAGCGGTGAAATACCATATTGGTGATTACTGTGTGGAATCTTTATCTACCCTTTCCTCACTGGTGTCTCACAGCGGTGAATACCATATTGTGATTACTGTGTGGAATCTTTATCACACCCTTCCTCACTGGTGTCTCACAGCGGTGATACCATATTGGTGATTACTGTGTGGAATCTATTTACACCCTTTCCTCACCTGGTGTCTCACAGCGGTGAATACCATATTAGTGTTACTGTTGGAATCTATTTACACCCTTTCCTCACCTGGTGTCTCACAGCGGTGAATACCATATTGGTATTACTGTGTGGAATCTTTATCACACCCTTTCCTCACCTGGTGTCTCACAGCGGTGAATACCATATTGGTGATTACTGTGTGGAATCTGATTTACACCCTTTCCTCACCTGGTGTCTCACAGCGGTGAATACCATATTGTGATTACTGTGTGGAATCTGATTACACCCTTTCCTCACCTGGTGTCACAGCGGTGAATACCATATTGGTGATTACTGTGTGGAATCTATTACACCCTTTCCTCACCTGGTGTCTCACAGCGGTGAATACCATATTAGTGATTACTGTGTGGAATCTTTATCACACCCTTTCCTCACCTGGTGTTCACAGCGGGAATACCATATTGGTGTTACTGTGTGGAATTTTATCACACCCTTTCCTTACCTGGTGTCTCACAGCGGTGAATACCATATTGGTGATTACTGTGTGGAATCTTTATCACACCTTTCCTTACCTGGTGTTCACAGCGGTGAATACCATATTGGTGATTACTGTGTAGAATCTTTATCACACCCTTTCCTCACCTGGTGTCTCACAGCGGTGAATACCATATTGGTGATTACTGTGTGGAATCTTTATCACACCCTTTCCTCACCTGGTGTCTCACAGCGTGAATACCAATTGGTGATTACTGTGTGGAATCTTTATCACACCCTTTCCTTACCTGGTGTCTCACAGCGTGAATACCATATTGGTGATTACTGTGTGGAATCTTTATCACACCTTTCCTTACCTGGTGTCTCACAGCGGTGAATACCATATTGGTGATTACTGTGTGAATCTTTATCAACCCTTTCCTCACTGGTGTCTCACAGCGGTGAATACCATATTGGTGATTACTGTGTGGAATCTTTATCACACCCTTTCCTCACCTGGTGTCTCACAGCGGTGAATACCATATTGGTGATTACTGTGTGGAATCTTTATCACACCCTTTCCTTACCTGGTGTCACACAGCGTGAATACCATATTGGTGATTACTGTGTGGAATCTTTATCACACCCTTTCCTCACCTGTGTCTCACAGCGGTGAATACCATATTGGTGATTACTGTGTGGAATCTTTATCACACCCTTTCCTTACCTGGTGTCTCACAGCGGTGAATACCATATTGGTGATTACTGTGTGGAATCTTTATCACACCCTTTCCTCACCTGGTGTCTCACAGCGGTAAATACCATATTGGTGATTACTGTGTGGAATCTTATTACACCCCTTTCCTCACCTGGTGTCTCACAGCGGTGAATACCATATTGGTGATTACTGTGTGGATCTTTATCACACCCTTTCCTTACCTGGTGTCTCACAGCGGTGAATACCATATTGGTGATTACTGTGTGGAATCTTTATCACACCCTTTCCTCACCTGGTGTCTCACAGCGGTGAATACCATATTGGTGATTCTGTGTGGAATCTTTATCACACACTTTCCTTACCTGTTCTCACAGCGGTGAATACCATATTGGTGATTCTGTGTGGAATCTTTATCACACCCTTTCCTCACCTGGTGTTTCACAGCGTGAATACCATTTGGTGTTACTGTGTGGAATCTTTATCACACCCTTTCCTCACTTGTGTTTCACAGCGGTGAATACCATATTGGTGATTACTGTGTGGAATCTTTATCACACCCTTTCCTTACCTGGTGTTTCACAGTGGTGAATACCATATTGGTGATTACGTGTGTGAATCTTTATCACACCCTTTCCTCACCTGGTGTCTCACAGCGGTGAATACCATATTGGTGATTACTGTGTGAATCTTTATCACACCCTTTCCTACCTGGTGTTCACAGCGGTGAATACCATATTGGTGATTACTGTTGGAATCTTTATCACACCCTTTCCTCACCTGGTGTCTCACAGCGTGAAATACCATATTGTGATTACTTGTGTGAATCTGTTTACACCCTTTCCTTACCTGGTGTCTCATAGCGTGAATACCATATTGGTGATTACTGTGTGAATCTTTATCACACCCTTTCCTCACCTGGTGTCTCACAGCGTGAATACCATATTGGTGATTACTGTGTGAACTTTATCACACCTTTTCCTCACCCTCTCACTATCCTGGTGATTACTGCATTGATCATGGTGCTATCCGTGACACTTTTACGTTTCTTTGACTCGCCGGACACGAAGAGGTCATCCGTGTTCGGTGTATCGACATGGGTACTCCTAACCCGAGAGCAGAACTGCCCGCTAGTGTAATAAATGGAACAACTACAAATGGATTGATGAAACATTAATTTTGATATCCCTTCGCTATTCCATCATCTTTGATGTTGTGGAGAAAAAAAATGAAATAAATGTTTTTGAAAACATTTTTATTGGTTACTTGAGGATGCAGTGGCGTACAAATAGGAAATCATTTTTGTGCCAATTTTGTATTTGAATATAACTGCTTGATCCAGTGGAAAGCAAAATGGATGCGAAAGGTAATGTATGTGTCATGTGCAAGGGAAGGTGACGTGTATGGTTTCACAGGTAATGCGAGGTAGTGAATGTACGGTTAGAATGGAATAGAATGCGTGATCAGGATTATGAATGTGTGATAACAGCTGAAAACCTCTCACAAGAAAGTCAAACATCTGTTGGTAAAGCAAAAAGCTGTGCGTTGAGAGTTAGAAAGTGAGATAACATTTCTGTATTGATTGAATGTTTGGACACAGCTGAGGGCAATTGATCTACAAATGTCGATCAACGACTGGTTGTGGACCAACCGTTTGGGGAGTTCGAGCACAAAGGGTTGAAATCTCGATGAACAACGGGCCCAGATCATGATCCAGACCGTTGGAAAATCTGGCAATGTTACAAATTGCTGAAGTTCTTCCTTTGGCCAAATTCTTCTGAAACTTGCAATTTAAATAGCATTTAGTATCGGGTGTTGGTGGAATTCCAAGTATGATCTACTCGTTTTAAATGCGAATTTAATATTTTAGGAATAATTATATTACTGTTCAAAAAAGTGATTGTAATTGCTGTCAGGATCGTGTGTGTGTGTGTGTGTGTGTCGTGTGTGTGTGTGCGTGTGTGTGTGTATGTGTGTCGTGTTCGTGTAGTCAGTCGCCAGGCCGTGTACAGCAGAGTTTTATATCCATCCAAATGATTGTTCTTCTTTCGCCCTGCTCCCGTTAGGGGTCGCCACTGCGGATCATCGTTGCATGATCGCATACTGATTTGGGCACAGTTTAACACCAGATGCCCTCCTGACGCAACCTGGTCGCCTCTTACGACACGAGGATAAGGATTGGGTTCGACATGATTCGCGGCTGCCTACACCTCTCATAGCACGGCCAGCGAGACACGTCTCAACGATCCTCCACAAGCCCGAGTAGCCGGATTACAGGCACACGCCACTACGCCCGGTTTTATATCCATTCCAAATATTGGAGTAAAACTTATGTCGTTGTCTGCCAATTGGAAGTCAAGATATCAGAGAGATTCAAGTGGATGTGCCATTGGTGAGAAGGATGAGCTAAATGTGCAAGCCATTACATGCTACTAGGTCATTAGAGAACCCTTTAAGAGCTAAGTTTGCACAATTAATCATAGATGAGGGTTAAACTGCCTGCTTGCAACAGCCGAGAAAGGTCAATGTTATGTTTAGAATTGTGGCTTGCCCCCTTCGGAGCAAAGCTCCTCTGTCTCTCTTGTTGCATTGATGGATGATAGGGAGGATGTGACTGAAACAGATTACTTTATGTTCTATTCCAATAGCCAGAAACTGCATTCTACACTGCAGGTTTCCCATGTCATTCAATCAGTGATGTATCGTACAAAGGTAAAACAAGTTAAGTCTTATGATGTGTGTTGTTTCTCAAAGAGAACCATGAATTGATGGGTGATTGGGGATTTATTGGTGACTCAAAAGGCGCAAGGCAATGGTCAGTCAGGAAAGACCAGGTCTCTTGTTCGACTTCATTACCTCCTCCACCTAAGGTGGAAGGAGGTTTTTTTTTGTATACCTTGTCGAGGCTCGTATGAGAGCTAACACACAACGCACAGCAAGAGGGGCATGAGACAAGAAGAGCGGGAGAGAAAAGGACAAAACAGTGGGGAACAGAGACATTAGGAGATCTGTGGAAGGGAGAGGGATGGGGCGGGGAACACAGGGGATACAATATGGACATTACAGGGACTTTCAGGAAGGAAAGCAGGGAATTTGAAGGAGGTGGGTTTGTGGTGGATTAAC
>CM068958.1:145954257-145966868 GCA_035128595.1 Eptatretus atami
TTGATCAAATTCTCCCGAAGAGTACTTGACTAAATCGGGAATTGATTGTTTAATATTTTTTTTCGTTGCCCGATTTTAACGAAACTTGATACTGCAGGGGAATGGTAAGTAAGGTGGCCATAAAATTTTTGCACTATCGTGTACCATTTTGTCTGTATTTCGGGAACTTACATACATACATACATATTGTTACGGTTGTGGAAATTAGCATTACACCATAAAGAGTCCTCAGGTGAGATATATCGGTAAGTTCATGTGTAGTTAGCCCAAACCCGTTGTATAGAGGAAATATAGCTGTGATTCATCGGGCTGCGACGCTTTGAGTTAGCCATTTTTCTTTCTCTATTGTTATTTTGGACCATTAAGCCACCAACAACCAACACCACCACTTTGCCTCTTTACCTCCACAACGCCATCCCGCAAACATCCTTCACCGCCTTCCCCAAACGATGCCCGCCAACCACCAAACCACCACAGCAAACCCCCCACCACCTTCGCCTATCTCCTTGTACAACCATCGACCACACCACCAGTCAACAGCAAACGACATGCTGTCCAGGGCCCGTTCGGCGATTGGTGCCGAACGCATCGAGCCGCAAGCACGAATGGCGGCCTTTCCGAGGGAGAAATTCGGATCAAAAAGGCTTCACGCCCCCTTTTTCTCTGTCCAATGGGCGAGCGTCGGGTGGTATGGCCCCGCCTCCAAGCGCGATGAACGTGGATTCTTTACAAGAGGAATTCGGATCAAAAGAGGTTCACGCCCCCTTCCCCTTTTTGCTGACCATTTCAATGGCTGAACAGAGGGGGCGTGGCCCGCCTCCAATCGCGTTTTGATCCTGAAATTTTGCATATATGGCTCCTCTCCGGCCTATAAAGACGCGACCACAAGGCGACTCAAAAGTTGCAGGTGGTGGTCGGGGCGAGTGAAGAGTTCGAGTTTGAGTCGAGTGAATGCGGCTCGGTCGGGGGCGAGTGAAGACGCTGGTCGGGGGAGTGAAGAGTTTCGAGTCGAGTTGAATACGGCGGTCGCATCGAGGTTGCCGGTGGTGGGGGTCGCTCGTCTCGTCGTTGGTGCCCCGTCTCGTCGCGGGATCCTCAAGCCAGCCGCCATTCCCCCTCTCCCTGACATCAGAATTCCCCCCCCCATCCGCGCTGAGATTAGTGCCGGGGGGTCCCGTTCCTTCCCCCACCCTAACGTGGTGCCACCACAACTGCTTGCGCGGAGCACGCGGAGAGGGCCTGCCGACCACGCCAGGGGCACGGAGTCGGGGCGCAGCGGCGGGACATTGCGGCTTGCCCGCCATCGCGTCACGAGGACGCGGGTAGAGACCTTCTCGAATCTGCGTGGACCTGGCCGGCTCCTCCAGGATCACGTACATTGGTCCACGGACCTGTCTGCTCCTTGCCTGTGAGGGTGGCTTTCTTTCCTTGCTTTTTGGAATGAGTGATGTGGCGCCGAGTCCCGACAAGTAGAACTGTATAAGTGTTGTAAATAATTGCCCTTTTATTCGGTCTGTAATGCTTTGTCTTGACTGTTATTTGTTGTCATTTTGTCTTGACTGTAATATACGTGCCTTCGTGTTTCCGTAATAAATGTGCATTGCTTGTTGAACTGTTTCACCGCTTTTGACTTCGTCTCTCCTTCCTTTTATTGGAATCTCCATCTTGCATCAGTAGGGATTGATAGTGGGTTTAAAACGCCCGGTTAAATAATCTGAAACCGTCGAGGTCGAGCGATAACGGTCCGCTCGGTTATCTCTGCAGCACGGGAACGAGCCGTTAGAGCGGGTCATGTCTGGGTCGACCTGGTGGGCGTGGTACAACTCCGTCGGTACGCATGTACTCGGCAAAGTATTGGTAAAATGTGACCATTTCGGCGGTCGGGACCTAATTTCGCGCGGGTGAATGCGGACTGAGTTGTTGGTGAGGTTAACCCCCACCCGTGACTGGCTGCCGGGCGGGTGGAGTTCCGGGAGGGCCCGGACTGACATTTGTCGCCGCTCGCGGTGGGCGAGGGTGGCCGCTTGTTGGCTACAGCGCGGTCGTTCGCAACGCGGCGTGGCGCGGAATTCGGCAAAATATATACAAGATGAGAGGTTAGGTAATATTTTGATTATCATACTAGCAGAGTACGCCCCCCTTGGAGGATCTTGTTCCAAGCAAGTGACATGTTCTTCCTGAAGGCATAACTTATTTGGTTGGTGTATTCGCGAATGACAGGCTCTGTGTAAGGCAAAAAAACCCAACAAAACTTTGGGTGTTTGGTTCATTTACAACTGCCACTTGTGATAGTTTAATTGACGGCCGTTACTTAATTGTAATCTTTGATCAGCGCACATCCTCAGCCTTGGAGTCCTGTGAGGCGGCATCCTGGTACCTCGCTGTGGTCTGAGACTGGCCATGTTGGCCGCGATGTTTTTTGCTCTGCTCACCATGCTCTGATGGTTGGAAACAGGCTACAGGAAGATTTATTCACGATAAGGGGTTTTTTTCACTTTCACTCACGTCATATTGTTCAAATGCCTGAGATCGCCGTGCTATGGATTTGCTGGGTACAAATTGCAAATGCTATGAAACACCGCGAGACGCCAGCATTTGTGGCTCTCTTCAGTGTTCCACAAGCAATACCAATGACCTCCAGAAATCTTAAAGCTAGGCTAAATTAAACAAAAATTAAGCTCCTGAATGAAACATAGCAGCATGTCTCGCTGAGAAAAAAACTGTTCATGTTTGTCATTCAGACATATTTGATATGTTGGGTGTCTCGGGAGGTGTGTGATTAGATGACGGTTCAGTGATTTGCTAATGTCGCGGTGCCAAGCGAGCCGTTCTTATCAACCCATTCAATTGGAAGTGTTTTAAACCACTTGGGAAGTGCTCTCAATGGTTTGCACTGTCATGAATACTGTACAATTCGATCGCACTTGAACAATGTTCAGGGGCCACTCACCTGCGATGGCCTCCGCTTGTTCTGTGGTCACTTCAAGCAGAGTTAATTACAGAATAAATAAATAAATTTTCGTTAACAATCAAGCAGCATCGCAGAGAGGTGCGGCCACACTCGTTTTAAGCGCGAGCTTAAGCTGGGGTTTTTTTTTTTTTACCAACCAAGCTATAAAACTTGTCATCCTGGTTGTTCACAGGCAGGATGATTCATCACTGTTGTGGTGCCCGTTAAGCTGATGTCACATCTGCCAGTAAATCCCCCCTCCTCTCCTCCCTTACTCTCTAACCCCCTCTCCCTCTTCCCCCTCCTCTCCTCCTTCCTCTCTTACCCCTCTCCCCTCTTCCCCTCCTCTCCCTCTCCCCTCCCCTCTCCCATCTCCCCTCCCCTCCCCTCCCCTCCCCCTCTATGTCTCTCTGTTCGAACGTACCGACGTGGGTGTATGCTGGGATGGTGGTTATCTCATACGTTCTGAATGGTGTTTTATCCAGAGGTGGTTATCTCCATACAATGTTTGGATGGTGTTATTTCAGATGGACGCCTCCCTTCACACTATCTTACCTTGCTCTCCCCCACGCTGCTTTCCTCCCCTCCCTCACACTTCTTTCCCTCCCTTCATGCCGCCTTCCCTTCCCCACCCCTCCTCTCGCCCCACGCCTCTACTCACTTTGCCCATCCCTCACCATCGCTCCCCCCCTCCTCGTTCTCTGCACCTCTCTTCTCCCCTCTCTCCCCCCCTCCCTTTAGCAATACCTGTCATCCAGATGGTGGTTATCTCCTGGACGCATCCGATGCTGGTTATGTCTGGATGGACCTCCCCTCACATTTCCTTACCTTACCCTCCCCTCACACTGACTCATTGATGTATCTGGAGAGTGGTTATTCTCGGAATGGTGGTTTATCTCCGGACGTGGTATCTCCATATCTGGCCGGATGGTGAATTGGTCCAAATGGACCTCCTCATCTGCCTTCCTTGCCCTCTCCACATGCTGGCCTTCCCTTCCCCACCCCTCCTCGCTCCCCTCCTTCATTCACTCTCCCACCCCTCCTCGCTCCCCTCCTTCCTCAGTCCCCACCTGCTCTCAGTCTCCCTTCCTCTCAGTCTCCCTTCCTCCTCAGTCTCCCTCCACTCCTTCTTACTCCCACCCCACCCCCCTTAATTTGGCCATCATGAAGCGACAGGTTGTATTTGCTCGTGGATAATAATGGAACTTTGGTTGCTCATAGAGGTGTAAAATTTCAAGATGAAGTATATGTAAATGCACACTTGGCCTTAGCAAATGAGAATGGTGGTATGTATAAAGTTGGCAGTCAAGGTTGTAAAAGATCTTTTTAAAAAAAAAAATCCAGTAGTTTAGCACGAACTGTAACAGTCTTACAACACCACCCTTATACACTGTAGCAAGATGCAATTGGTCACAGTTTTTAGGAGATGGAGGTTTTTATTAATCACCATGGAGGTACACAGTCACATGGCAGCTTGTTCTTTCACTCATCATACTGTACTATCTTACATTATGCCATGCCCTTCATGCAATTACTAATTGCATGGCTTTTGAAAGTAATTATGAAGGTCATTTGTGTTATACAGTGCTCAAAATATATATTCACTTTAGATAAAGGTTAAAAAGAATTTTAAAGGTGAATGATAAATTAATTCTGGTTCTCCGGCCGCCTTTTTCCAGCGTCTATGACTCACCCTATCAACACATTACAGTCGTTTATTCGTGCCTGTCTATCATTTAAGGACATTATGACGTCCTTAAAAACAGTAAGTTCTGTTGGAGGATTTTAAATTTTGTTTACTTGCCACAAGACAGAGTAAAGATAATTTCTCACTTCTCTTCTGTGCATGTGCGATCGGGGATAAATTCAGAGATGAAGACTTGTCTTTCTATTCACGTTTTCCGATTCGTGTTTCAAAATTTAACATTCGATTCAAAATAAACTGATAGACGGACGGACAGACAACAGATTAAAACTCTCTTTTTCAGGAGATTCGGAAGTTCCACATTTTCAAATAAAAGTTTCATAACAACTCCTGAATGTCATCAATACTTGGTAAACAAAGCATCTAACATAACCTCGACACAATCATCGAATTGCGTGCAACGAAAGCCGACGCTTATTGTGCATCCTCAACACGGGGATAATAATAACACTTTAGTTGAGGTTAAATACATTTAAAGTTGAAGAACATGTTTTTTTTGAACTTATACCTTAAGCCTTTAAAATGCTTCCAGGTATACAAGGACCAATTTGAAGCCAGCTGGTGTGATGCAGCCACTCACGAGTGCGAGAGATCGGCCATCGTCCCTCCTCTGACCGAGTCGCCCTTAATGAAACGTGCTTACAATATTCCTGGAGACGTCGCCCCGTCACGGCGTGGCACCTGGAACCGATCATGATACAATAGCAAGCCTCTGTTTCCCCGTAGTCGACTGAAAGCTCTGGCTACAGTCGTTAAGTGGCCGCGGTCACAAGGCAGTCGGCATGAATTCCTGACAGCTTGTGCGCAGTCGTTCTCTGTGCAGTCTTTGTGTCCGCGGCGTAATAACAGCGCGTTATTAGTCCTCCTGGCTCACTGCGGAAAGAAAAGGCGGGCCAGGCTTTATTTGTGAGAGATAGCCTCATATCTCCCCACGTAGAACCAGTCGCAATAAATTGTAATCTTGAAGGATCCTGTTTGACGATTAAAAGGTGCGCAATCGGCCCGATGCGAAAAAGGCAAAAATTGCGTAAAAATTCGATTCGTCTTAATAAATCTCTTGCTTGCGAAATCGACCTGTCCTTCGCGTTATGTACAAAAGGCAAAGAAAATGTTGGTTTTCATGTTTTTCCACAATTAGGGGAACGCAAGGTCACTCTTCTGTTTGACAAGTTATACCTGCACGTAATCCTTCAAGCCTCTGCGATGTGTCGTTTACAAGTCTTTTTAGCCCGTGAGCATACCAAAGGTGTATATAGGGGAGGGAAATGGGGAGGGGGATGGGAGGGCGGGGCACAGTGCCTGCTGTGTGTTCACTGTATGAATGGGGCTTATTTACAATATTACCCAATTCGTCTTGACTCACGCTCCAGGGACTTATCGAATCATAACGCGCTACCCCCCCCCCCCACGCCTCAGCCACTGGTCCACCACAAGTTAACAGCTTGTGTGCATGTTGGCAATGCTCCCGGTCTTGAATATTCTCAACACTCTAACTTGTTAAAGAAATACAGGGAACTTGGAAAAGGAGGGGATATTTGGGGACCAATCAATACCCGTGATTCATCCAAACCCTATTAATTGTTATGTAATAGTTATTTCATTTTACTGGGGGGAGGGTAGGTGAAATGGAGGACAACAATGGGGAAAGGCAGAGGAACACACCCTGGTGGTTTTAATTTTTAGGGATGGCGAGGGGGATTGTGGGGGGTGAGAAATGAACAATACTAACAGCGCATGCTGTTTACATAAGAGGGAACTGTTTATGACCTCAAGAAGAATTATCAATTCACTTGACACAACATACGTAACGCCAATAAATGGAACAGCCAAGGAACAAGACTCCCATTTGGGACCAAATACAATTTTGCATGACCATCTATGATCGGTTTTTCAACGCCAGAGTACTGCAAAGACACTCCCTGAACTTTAACAGGATGAATGTTCAACACCACATGGGGGTCTTTGTAATGCAGAGATTTATGCTCGCAGTCCTGTTCATCATCTAAGGCTGGTACCGTAAAACATCTCAGCCGTTCAGGGGTCAGATCAAGCACAACCAATTGACACGTGTTCGGTTCAGTGATTAAATCCGGTTTTCTAGTTGAAAGGCATGATGGCCTTCCATGGGTCCATAGGAGATGCAATGATGATATGTCAAAGTCTGTTGTCCAGGAAGCCAAAATTTTTGCGTGTGAAGTATCTGAATGGGGTGAAATCCTGAAAATTTCGCACCCAACTTCATCTGTATCCTTGGTAATCTGAAGCAGATCGATACATGATAATGAGACTCGTCAAACAGTGTTTGCCTACCTTGACAACATGGGTGGCAAATAAATAATGTTTATGCAAGATATTGCTCCTGCCACAGGGCCATTCTACCGAAGACATTATTTGGTCAATGCCATCTATTTTCAGACACCTGTCCTGCATCCTCAGCAGATTTAAATCCAATTGAACATCTCTGGGATATCATTGGATTGATACGTTCGTAACCGTTGCAAAGACAGCCACAGACCGCTCCGATGAGTGGAAACGGAACTGATTCTGACATGGAATGGCAATTCCTCAGGCTCAGATTGAGAAGTGTTCCTCTTGTCAATGTGAAAGACGGTGCAATGTAGATGATGCACGAGGTGGAACATACTCGGTATTGAGATTACTTCCACATTAGATCCCCTATGTGAAAGCATTCACCACAATGCAGGCTCACGTGATTAGGTCAGGTCAGTCCAGGTATGGGGAGCATGCGCCGGAGCAGCACGTCGCCGGCGTCCACTTTCCACCGTACCAGGGGCCTCCGTCTGCCATCCCCAGGCAGAATACCTGGCCATCCCATCTCCTTGAGATGCCGATCAACCTGCTGCAAACATGAGGCACGAGGTCGGCGGCCACATTGGCCTTCTCCACTCATGAGGCTCCCTCGATGAGAGATGCTGGTCAGCAGGATCAGCAATCAGAAAACGAGTATTATAAATGAGTATACGAAACTCAATGTCCATACAGCTGCACTGACGCTCACGAGACTACACAGGTAACAAATCTCATTTGAATCTATTTTGTTTTAATGTTGAAGGTCCAGGCACGGATTTAAATTGTCCTCATCGAGGCAGGCCTTAAATAAGAAAAGATAAAAGAGAGAATGTAAAGTGAGGAGTGAAAATGAGTGGTAAGAAAGTGTGTGATCGTTTGTTTTGCAAGAAAGAGATATTAAAGCTAGCCAGGTAGCTATAGTTTGAAGTGAGCACAGAAAGTAAGACCAGCAATCCCGTCAGCGGAGAATGTAAGATGGTTCCGGGCACCACTTTAATACTCCTAAGTCAGAACGTGGTACTGGTCCTGAAGCGGTTGCCTGGTCTACACCTCGACGTAAATTGGTGGCGCTGTCGAATTGTCTTGCTCAGCAACCGCTCATTGGACACAAAGTCTGACCAGCGATGCAAGGATTCTCCAAGAGACCTGGTATCCAAGGAATTAAGTCTCCGTTTCAGATCCCTGGTCAGAGTCCAAGTCACACACATCCATAGAGCGAGACTGTGAAGCACCAAGGACCTGAGATTCGGGACCTTTTGTGCCTACGCAGGAACCGTCCCGTCACACCATGATCCAGTGAATCCATGGACTCTTCAGGCCCGGCCCAGACGGCTGTTTGGCCTCTGGCTCACACCAAACAGAGACATGAATATCACTGCCAAGGTAAGTGAATATCTCCTGTGACGCTCAACATTCTCACCAACACAACAGATACAGACGGAGCAGCATCCAGAATGTTAGTTGAAAGCCGGGATCTTAGATTTGACAAACAGGAAACTCATATCCCAACCAGCGGCTCCACGATTCCTAATTCAGCACCTCGAGGAGCCCCAAAAAGGATATCTATTGAGTTCCGCAAAGATGACTGCATCATCTGCGAATAAAAGGTCAGAGATATTGACATTCCAAAATGATGCACCACAGCTTGTCCTCCCGACATCCTCCCGCAGAATTCAGGTCCATACACGTAGTGCAGAAAAGTGTGGGGGCCAGAACAACCCCTGATGAACTCCACCAACAAACTGGAAATAAGTCAAAGATGGGACCACCACAATCTCACAGTGCTCTGAGTACGCGCAGAGTAGAGTTCAGACATCAGAATTGGATAGTTTTGGGGACCCACTGAAGACCAAGAATCCTCCAAAGGGCATCCCGATTTAACTGAATCAAACCTTCACTGAGATCATCATAGGCTGCCAAGCACGCTGGCAAAATCTTGTTGTGTTGGTGAGGACCGCCAGAGCAAGGATACGGTCAATCATTGACCTCTTTGGTGTAAAGCCTGACTTCTCTGGACGGTCATGCTCAGCATATGGTGGACGAACCCTATCAAACAAATTATTTGAGCAAAAGAACTTGCCTGACATGAGAGCAGCGTCGGCCCTCGGTAGTTGTTGCAGTCTGGCGATCACCCTCCCGTTTCCAGAGAGGAAACAACAAGTCCCCTCCTCAGTCAGTTGAGATGATGCCTGTGTTCCAAGGTAGATCACAGAACTGCATGCAACAACACGAGTGCATGGCAATTTCCACCAGCTTGGAGAAGTTCAGCATGGATGCCACAGATCCATGGAGCTTCACCCATTTCAAAATAGTTCACCACAGCCTTGTTTCCACAAATGAAGGTGGACCACAGTTATTGAGGGTCAACAATGGAGAAATAGTAACACCCTGACATCCATTCACTGAATCAATGCTTCACCGATCTCAACATAGGCTGCAGGAGCCCCGGCGAAACTTCTTGTCTGTGTTCGGTGAGGACCCCACGAGCAACGGATCACTCAACAGCTGGTGGATCAGCCGATACAGCTGCTCAAAAAGTAACCGCAGCCAGTGGCCATCACTTCGGAGGGCCCACCACCTCTGCTTTAAACTGCAGTACACCGAGGGAGCGGGCCTTGAGGAATGCAATGTGGCCAATTTCCCTGTAAGCAGGACAAGAACACCTTGACCACAAGTGATGCTCTCCCCCCCCCCCCCCCCTTCACGAATTCCTCGCACATAGACCTCCTTGTTCCACCCTTAGTGCACGTACAGTTTTAATGCTTCAACTGCCCTGAACAGCTCAGCTCTGCCATTCAGCTGGCCATGCAACTCTGGTCAATGTATTCCAGTGTCCTTGAGAGACAAAATTCTACTTCGCCCTCCGGTGACTTCAAGACATCTGCTGGAAACTTCAAGGATGGTGGTTCTTGAAGGCACTCCACAACTCGCTCAGGATCCGCAAAGCACTCGACCCCCCAAATCTCCACTCAGCCTGTTCCGCAACTCCTCAGCTACCGCTCTCATGCAGGAACTTTGCCAAAATCCAGCTTAGGTCTGAGATTGGTACCATTCTCTGGATTTAACGCTGCAGCTTAAAGAGTTTGCTACCCAACAAGCCTGTGTTCAGTATTGAGGAACTGAGCACTCCGGTAGACCTGCAGTTCTGGATCATCCTCCCAGTGGTCGACCATCAACGAGGACAAATGGTCACTCTCCTTTGCCACAACCGCCAGAGTTGGAATTCCAGTCAGTGATGAGCTTGTGGGCGCTGAAACCATGAACCAAGCTAAGCCATAAGTCCATGACTTCTTTCAAGTCGAAAGGAACTTCGTGCTATTCTGGTTCACAGTTCCAGACCCATGGGGAACCAACACATGTCTCATAACCATCCCTTCAGTTCCAGTTGATGCATTGAAATCCCCCAGCCAAGAAGAGTATCTCGCCTGGGACACTGTTCAATGACAGACCTGAACGTGGCATAGAATATCCTCACGGTGAGATCACACACCTCAGTCGATCACAATACAGAGACCAGGAAAATGACACCCATAGGAAGTGAAAAGAATCCTTCGTCTCATAATACGCTCGTTGACCATGTTACCTCAATTATCAATTGAGTCAGCTTAATTGGACACGCTTACAGCAACTCCTTTGGCCATGTTAACCATCAAGAGTAACAGACCATTAGTAGGTGTAACCACCCACCAATAATTCTTGCTGCAATCCAGTCCTCCAAATGTCAGAGAGTGCTGCAATACCGATGTCCAAATGCTTGAGCTCAAGATAATAACAGACAGGTGATCATCCTCTCTTCGGAATAGAACATTCCAGGCACCCACCTGAAGGGACCGCCCTCAGGTTAAACCCAAGGAGTCCAACCGTCTGGTGGACGAACCCTCAGACTACCGCCGACACACACGACTGCAATCTGACCCGGGAAGGTTACTTTATACTGGTTTTCCTCCTGTCATCAAAGAATGGGGTGCCGAAGGCTTTGCCGCAATCCCATCATCTGGTGAGCTGCCCCTGCAAAGGGAAAAATCGATCTTCCACGGAGTGGGTTTTCAATGTTTTTTTTGCTTTCCAGTATGTTTGCAGAATGAAGGGTTTACGGTGGCCGGAGGCAAAAATCCTGTCACCAATCACCTCCAAAATAAAAAGTAACACCAACTGCAGGACTCTGCAGACAGAACAGTTGGGCACTAGATATGGATGATCGTTATCACAAGGAGCTCTCTGCGCTTTGCAGGTTTTGTTGCTTATCTTGCTGGGTTTCGCCATATCATACACCCTCCTCACCAAGAAACTTGGTGGGGAGAATGTTTTAGGCACCAGCAACCCAAACCATGGAGCAGGTTATTCAGGTTTACATGGTCCTGTAGCAAGTCCACAGAATCTAATCGGACCTGACCTGACATAAAGTCAGGTCAGATTCGATATGGTGATCTACAAATACCCCCCTTGTGGGGGGGGATAAATATCTGGTGATCTAAATGTTGATTAGGTCCACAATGAAATAGACACGTATTATTCAGCATTTTTATGTCAGTGGTTTGCATCTCTATTTGTGTCTCAGGGTAATCACATAAATAAGCTGCATCAAACAACAAAGCGTGTTCAGTTTTTTGAATCCCCTGTTCGACTACCTCCGAACAGGGGGTTATGGATTTGGTCTCAATTTTTGTGTCCATGGCGTGCGTGCGTCCGCAACCATATCTGGGACATGTATTGGACCGATTTATCAATATTAGTACAGACAAACACATGATGGAAAACATTTGGCACATCAATTTTGTTCAAGGATGCAATCAAAATGGCCAACTAGCATCCATTTTATTTGTAAAACTGGTGTAGAACTAGTCCTCAAACCATTTCTCAGACATGCATTTTACTGATCTAGTTCAAACTTAGCAAAGCAGACAAAGAAGATGCTTACAATATGCGTGCGTTTTTTTCTGAGACCAGGTCCAGATGGCTTGACTGGGCGGCCATTTTGTACTTAATTGTCCCAACCATTTCAGACTGCATAGTCCGATTTTGTTTCAAGACTTGGCAGCAGCACAGTATATGATGCATGCATGTGTGTCTCACTTTATTTTTGTAAAAGATTACTGTGGACTGACGGACATTGTAAGGTGTACATAAATATGGGCTATCCTTTAACTCCGTACTGCAAAATTACTAAAACACGGGGCTATGACATTTTTCATTTTTACTGTTTTTAATGGAGGACTGGAGAGTTCATATATTAATCACCCATCCATAACTCAGCAACCTAGCATTCCTGCCATGTCCATGTATCCCTCTATCCCAATGCTTCTAAGCGCCTATCTAACTCAAATTTAAATCCAATCTACTGTTTCTGCTGCCACACTTTTCCAGGAAATACAATTCCATGCATTTACATCTCTTTGGGTGAAAACCCTCCTGCCTAAACCCTTAGATGCAGGGCTGGGTTTGGGAAGACCCGGCATGATTTTTGTTTTGCTGATGTTCCACGTTAACTATGTTATATACTTTTATTTGCATGAGCCTCCTTGTATGCCCCTCCAATTTAGATACATAGATTCAGTGGCATAAATATCGAAAAAAAATTTTTTTTTTATTTTTTTTTTTTTTTTCAAATCAGGTTCGAGGGAAAATCTTAATTCATAACACTCCCTT
>CM068958.1:145986443-146032166 GCA_035128595.1 Eptatretus atami
TGTGGCAGCACCAACGCTCTGCACAGAGTATGGTCCCAATGGATGGATGGGGTCTTTTAGGTCTTTTGGCTCTTTTGGGTCTTCTCGGTCTTTTGGGTGTTTTGGGTCTTTTAGGTATTTGAGGTCTTTGGGGTATTTTGTGTCTTTGGAGTCTTCTGGGACTTTGGGGTCTTTTGGGTGCTTGGGGTCATTTAGGTCCTCAGGATCAGTCGCTTGGGTCCTCAGGGTCATTTGTGACTTTTGAGTCCTCTTGAGGGGGGGGGGTTCTTTTGCATCCGTCTGCACTTTAAGTTAAGTATTTCAAGTTACAATTGTGGGTGACGTCAGGTCAATTGTCTAACCAATGTGTGAAGAGTGGATATGCAGTACATACATGCATACATACGTGCATAATCACATACACTTGCTCCATTTTATATATGATATACTAGATGACCCGTGAACCCGTTGGGTTCCCGTTGTGACAGCGGTTGATAAAAAAAATCATTTCAAGAAAAAAACAAAGATAGCTCCAGCGAACTAGACCGCTGAGGTTGTTTTATTTGCATTGATCAAATTCTCCCGAAGAGTACTTGACTGAATCGGGAATTGATTTTTTAAATAATTTTTTTCGTTGCCCGATTTGAACGAAACTTGATACTGCAGGCAAATGGTGAATAAGGTGGCAATAAAATTTTTGCGCTATCGTGTACCGTTTTGGCTGTATTTCGGGAACTTACATACATACAGTATATATACATATATACAAGATGAGAGTTTTAGTAATATATAGATATATATATATATATATATATATATATGTATATACATATACATATATATATATATATCATTCCCTTGTAACAAACTTCGACACAGGAGGAGGCCATTAGGGCCTTCAAAGCCTGCAGATTATAACCATCCTGCGGTTGTTTGACCATTAAGCAAGGAAGCATCACATATCTTTGAAGTCTTTGGTATGACTGAGCCATGAGTTCAAACCACTGACTGACCAGACTCAGAGTAGAAACTCGAACTATGACACCACCGGACAGCTGTATACTTGGTCGGCTGAGCAGAGATCCTGGACACGCAGTCCAGCTGACTGCAAATGAAGCTCTATCGTTTCAAGAGCTTTCTCCTGAAAATTATGAAGAAACAGATACAAGAATTCTTACCAATGTGGCTAACTCAGTCCATACCAACGGATACAAGAGATTTGTGATTCAAGTTATGTGCAGTGTGGTCTTAAATATATTCTTAGTTGTGATGTGTGTATACTGCGGCACATGTATCCCTCTTCTGAAAGAATTATGGGTCCAAAAGATGTGCCATTTCCTCCCTGCCCATGAGATTGCAGCATCATAGCTGCAACCTATAATTTTGAAAGCTGAAGCAATATGCTATGCAATCATCAGTGCAAAAATCTTGAGTGCCTGTGATACAGTAAGAGGAAAAAGACTAGCATTGAAACCAGCTGCCAAAAATGCAACAAAAAAATACCTCTACTTGTTCAGTATGGCAAGCCTGGTGAGGAATTCCATGTGGAAGTCAGCCAAAATATCATTGCAGCAATCCAGTACATATTTATGGCTATCCATCACTGAACAATGGAGGAAATTAACAGGACGTTCATCGAGATATGCTAATCGATGTGGGAAACAAGGAGAAGCTGACGTTTGTGGTTTCTGATATTTTCTCCATGTGATATGAGGTCTTCGCCAGATGGCTGTGTGCAAAAGTGCTCACTTTTCACACCGACTGTGGTGCCAATAATGAGAGCAAAAACTCAGCAGGTCACATGCTCAAAGTACTGTTAATACAGAAACAACAAATGTCTACGAGATTACTTAAGTGCACAAGCCAAAGCAAAATGTGCAATTGTCTGTCTGTGCATGGGTGACCCATGGAGATGTGAGTGCGTGCAGGTTGATCTTCTCATCCAGGAGAGTGATGCTAATTGACTGTACAAAGAGATCCGCACACGGTCTTGTCATACCGTACGTGTAAATGCGATGCAATGATTCACTTTTTTTAGCTGAACTATAAATTCCTAATATGACAAAAAAAAACTCGAGAATTTTGATGGAGCTACTTGTCAGTAGATGAATCGATGCTTCATTCAATCGGCTGTTTTTGACTTTGAAGGTAGTGGAAAAATGGTTGATCTTTGTTTTTTCACCTTTTGCAATTTTCTTTCTGGCAGAGCAGCTCTATTGGCCCCTGAAGGTCTTGACTTGTGGAAAACAAGTGGTCTGTAAATTATATATCACTGTCATGGGACGAGAGCCTCTGCTAGGTAAGTGGGTGGCCCTCTGCAAAACCTCAAGTGGGTGGGCCTTTCTAGCGGAGGTAACAGATTGGGCTAATAATATGGTGACAGATCTTCAGGCAAAGAATCGATTCATTCCTCACCCCCGGAGGGTGTTAGTGAAGTATTAGAATGACCAACTCTGTCTGTTTCTCTCTGCGTGTACCTGTCTTTCCGTACCATCATTGGTGCGGAAAGACATGCCAATTGTCATTTCGCGGTGATGCCTGGATCGATTGTAAACAAATTTTTTTATGAAAATCGCCCCAAACAACACATAAAGCCACTCTAGGTAAGGGGCTAAAAGGATATAGTGGTGTGGGTCAACCAAAGTGTGATATGTGGCCAACAATGACCTAAATCAAAGGTCAAGGTCATCAAACGGTGAAAAATCACATTTCTAACAATAACTCTGGATGGAATGAATCATCAGAACAAAAAGTGATTTTTTTTTTTGCATTCAATTCGATGAATTAAAGCACATCAAAAGTATCATTGACATTATTCTCTATGACATCACGTTTTCCGAGAAAATGACGTCCAAAGTGACGTTTCCACATGAAATGAAATAAGTGTAGAAAAAGACATTTTCCTGAACGACTAATCAAATCTGACATCGGAATTGATTGTCGGGTCCCACTGGGATACCACATGAAAAATTTGACCCCAAAAAAACACAATGACATAAAATGTGAATATTAAATAAGTTGTTATATATCTCAGATATCTCATCTCAGAAGCATTCTGTATCTCAGAAGCTGAGTTGAAATCTTACAAAATTATTTTCTGGAACCCTCTTAAAAATGCCAATCAATCGCTAAAATAAAATGACGAGGAGTGGAGATATTCCGACAGGAAAAATGACGTCATTTAGTCAAATTTCGAATTTCATGAAAGAGTAAATGCAGATCTATGATATCTGAATATATCTATGCACATAACTATTTTTAATATATAAACCCCATCACCACTCACTTGATTTAGTCACTTCCTCGGGTAAATGGAGTGCGACGATAACCCTGTTAGAGCTGATGAGTTTAATTGTCGTTTGTGGTTGCTTAGCAACTTGCCGGTCCACGGAATTATCCGCGGTTGGTGGCCTCAGGACCGGGCGTTCGGAAGGAACCCGAGTGTTTCCCCTCATTGCGATCCTCGAACCCCAGACGTAACAATATTAATGGATTATACTTGGGGGAAAAATCATTGTCCATTTAAACATAAGGATACAGAGTCCTATTTTAAAAGTCCATCTATTTTTCACAATTGGATGAAGATGTTTAAGGTATGGCAGCAGGAACCATTTAGACTTTCGAATAAAGAGTGAAATACATATATAATGTATATATATTGTATATATATGTATATATATGTATGTTATATATGTATATATTATATGTATGTATATATATATATATATATATATATATATATTATATTATCTGTCCGTCCTCTGTGCAGAGCGTTGGTGCTGCCTAAGCAGTCTCCTTGGCTATTGCACACAATCCTGGACGGGTCACCACTCCGCCGCAGGATACCAGCAAGCTGGTCCTCATTTTGCCGACCTTGGAAGGATGACAGGCAGAGTCAACCCCACCTGGGGCTATTAATTCAACAGCCAATTGGGATTTAAACTCAGGATCCTCGAATCCCAAGCCCACCACCTGAACCACTAAACCAACACCAGGCATATATACAGTAATACTTCTCGAAAAAAGACAAAAATATATAATAGTACACTCAAGGAGCAGACAAACAACAACAAAAACAACACCAACTTCCATGACAAAAAAACTGTGCTATTAAAGGTCTGTTTTTCACATGATTCACTATTTTTCGTCCTCATTGAGATTTTCAGATAAATATGCAATATGATTGTGAAGAACAACATGACGTATTTTGATTTAATCCATCAGTGAAGCAATTGGCAGCCAGTTGGAATGCATTGGCCAGTGTTATTGGAAGCATCTCTGTTGCACAACTGGACTTTCAAGATGCTTTGAAAAAATTTTAAGCTGATGTGGGTGGCCCCTCTTTATGGGTGGCCCCCCTGCTGGTGTGGGCTCCATGGGCGTCTATCAGAGGCCCTGCTTGGGACTTTCAGGAAATGACAATACCATACAGGAAGATTATTAACGGTGTGATAAATGTTTTACATGGACAGTGTTTGGGATGGTGGGGACAGAGGATAGTCTTTGCTTTATGAAGTGTGCAGGAGTGGCACACCCGATGATTGTTAGAGATAAGTTGAATAAAATGATAGTTGCTTTGCAAGAGATAAAAGAGTGTGAAATATTTAGAGACGACAACAGCACTCGGTGGAGCACATACATCCGTTAGGCTGAACAGTTGAGGATATGTAGCCCACTGATAGGCCAGATCGACATCCTGATCTTTACCAAAACTTAATCGGCTTGTTCTTGTCACCTAACCAACTCATGTACCAAGTTTTGTCATAACCCTTCCACGACGTATATATATATATACAGGAAAATGCCAAGATAAACCTGTCCAAGCATCCAAAAATGATCAGCATCCAAATCCAAAAATGATAAGCATCCAAGAGTATTGAGAGAGATGGCAGAGCAGATAAGTGTGATGCTAACGGATATCCTCAACCGTTCATTGGAGTCAGGACAGGTTCCTGAAAATTGGAGAGTCGCAAATGTAAGAAACGATACAGAAAATAATTGGGGACTCAGACCTGTCAATATGGGGCTTTTAAAATGATGTAACCCACCACAGGACGCTTTGTGCACATGCACGTAACCCCCTTAGAAGCAATATTGATCGGGGAATGTTTTTGTATATCCTGTGTGCGAGATAAGGATTGTTAGCTAAAATGGCTCACAAAGCTTCTGAAAGAATCCAAAAATACTTGGAAAAGTACCCGAGAGAAAGGAGTGTGCCTCTGCATAATGAAAGAGTTGGAAAGCTTTCTTAGTTCAACTAAAGGGGTGAGGTGAGATGTTATAGCAGCCCATTTTGCAAAAGCTCCCAACGATGTAAGTCTGTGCAAGGCCCAAACTGTGCATGGAGATGTGCTACCTAAAACCCCAATTATCGTTAACAGTGAATGGACTTAGGACCTTGCAGGAATGTGATCATTGCAGGTTTGGTGATTTATTTAATTGACTTCTGCAATTGGAAAGGTGATGTTGTGCGTCATTGCCAACAGAGTAATGCTTACTGACTTCAACAAATAAGATCTTAAACGAAGTGAAAATTCAGAAATGTTATGCCCTCTATATTTGAATGAGAACCAGATGTCCCAGGCAGATTTCTCTAAGGGATACAAAATATCTGGTTTGGGTGCTTCTGAACAGCAATCTGTGAGGGCTGTCATAAATATTGTTATGGTTTTGGGGTTCAGGGAACTACAAAGGGAACAGCAAGAGAAAGGGGAAACACCAATAGCAGGGTGAAGGGAGAAAGCAGATAGAGATGGACAAACAAGGGATGCAGGTAACGATGAGGGCTAAGGGAGAACACAAAGGGTGGACAATATGGATACATAAATAAGCAAAATTTTGGGAGGGATGTGGGGTGGTTTAACGGGTGCAGAAAAGACCATGATTTTGATTGGAGGATGACTCGTGATGATAGCGATTAGCTTCCTTGAAGACCTGGAGGGAAGAATGAGATTGAAGAGAGTATGGAAGGTGGTTTTACAGGTGGGGGAAAAAGAGGAATAAATGAGTGGAGGTGAGCAGTGGTTCTGCATTTAGGCAGTTTCACTATGAGCGGGTTGCTGGTGGACTGCGTGCGTCCTGCAGATACCTGGGGGGGGGGGACAAAGCACGGAGAGAGCAGAGAGTGAGTGCAAGTCCAGAAATGAGGTGGAAGAAGACAGAGAGACCAACCTGGCTGCAAAGGGATAGGCCCATAGACTCAGCTTCATCGTGAGAGATTCCAATGATAATGAAGGCCTTCGTTTCAAGTGTCAAACTAAACAAGATGTGAGGCAGGGGAGCCAGCTCAGAGGGGAGAGCAGTATTCAATAGACCTGCAGATAAAAGCCTTGGAGGTGGAAATGAGTTTTGCTGTGCCAAGGAAGGACTTTGCATGATGAAGGATGTCCAGTCAGCATCTGACTATGGAGGCCAATTTTTAAATGTGTCTTTCCCAAGAGAGATCATAGCTGAGAGTGAGAACAAAGGGTTTGAGTGACTGAACCTCTTTGAGAGGGTTGTTGAGAAAGCAGATGGAAGGGTTTGCAGTATGGTCTTTTGGGAGAGAGAGAGAGAGAGAGAGAGAGAGAGAGTGTGAGCAATTTCTCAGGATTGAAAAACATGTTCCAAGTGTTTGACCAGTTTGTAATTTTGTCAAGGTCTGAGGAGAGGTCTTACAAGGTCTTATACCCCGATGGGGTCTAAAAGGGTTTCAGGATCCTTTCACTGGACAATATCTAATGAAACATTTTTTTCATCAATTCAGGACCCCCTCATCCGACATCGTTTTCACTGAGTGAAAACATGTTATCAGGCCTTTCAGCTCCAAGGGGCCCATAATTTTATCAAATCAAACTGAAAATCAACTTTATCACCAAATGCACCCCAACTATGCTGCTGCCTTCATCGGGGGCTGAGGGTCTGTCCCACTTGGGACTATGAATTGATTTTGTTGCTGCATGCATGGACTTTCTCACACATCTCGATGCACTCCATCTTGCATTCAAATTCACTTTTGAGATCAAGAAACTGAATGCGCTGCCATTTATAGATGTGCTCATTGAGAAGTCTATGCATAGATTCCTGACTGCCATCTACTGCAAGTCAACCTTCACTGGGCATTACACACAGTGGGACTCATTTATTCCCACATGGTCCAAGATCACCCTTATCGAAACCATTGTGAATAGAACCCTGGCCATCTGCTCACCTTGCTGTTGAAATTGAGCGCATTAAGGCCATTAGTCTTGATAATGGTTACACTGAGCAAGTCATTGTTGGATGTATGGCATGCAAAATTGCCAATTGGTTGAAGAAAACTATCTTCCTACCTTAGAAGTGTTCAGTTTACCTAAAGCTGCCTTGGAAAGGTAAAATGTCTGAACAATTCGAACAGCAAATGAAACGAGCAGTCTTGTGCTGCAACCATGCGATCACAACACGAGTGATATTTACTATTCAGACAATGTCCCCTCCAATCCAGAAAGATGTTCTGGCTATTGTACAATTAAATAATGTAATTTACGAGTTTCATTGCTGGTATGAATGCCTGGTGTTGGCTTAATGGTTAGGGTGGTGGGCTTGGGATCCTAGGATCCTGAGTTCAAATCCCACTCAGCTGTTTAATTAATATCAGGTGGGGTTGACTCTGCCTGTCATCCTTAGGAAGTCAGTAAAATGAGTGCCAGCATGCTGGTATCCTGTGTCGGAGTGGCGACCCATCCAGGATTGTGCCCAATAGCCAAGGAGACTGTTTGGCAGCACCAACGCTCTGCACAGAGTATGGCCCAAATGGATGGATTGCTGGTGTGATGCCAAATACATAGGCCATACATTCCAAAGATTGGAGAAACGAATTAAGCAGCAGGTTACATTGGCAATTCATAGTAGTCAAGCTATAAGTAGTGTATACAACCAGCTCGTGTGTGCAAGAACCTAACTAAAATGCTCACTTAAAGTTGTGACTGTGATTGGACAGCATTTGCTGAATATAATCCAGAGTGTGCTGAAAACTATTGCGTGGATTGTTTTCAGATCATGGCCCGGGCACGCAGTGCAGCACATCTACGCATGCTTTAAGCCACATTCATACACACACAAAGTCCTGTTTTCTGCAAGCAAAAATAATTGGTACAAATGCTTCACTTGTTGGAGACAAATGTAGCACTGTCGCAAGTATGGGGTTATCCAGTTCATTCAATGCCTCACAATCATCATGTGCATCAATGGCAATCGTCGTCATCCAAATGGACCAATCGAAGACCACCTGTGAGCATATATTGGCTATTGCTTTGATTGGCTATGTCGATCTTCCATTTTCAGCAATTTTTAAAGATTTCATGGTGCCAAACGATGCAAGTATAATCATCTACATGCTGTGGCATTAGCACATGAACCATAGATTTCACATCCAGTGGGTGCAAGGTATTTAGCCAGATCGGTGGCATTGTGGTTAGAGTGTTCACTCTGTTTGGGAAGTTTGGCAGGTCAGTGGTTCGATTTTGATCCTGCCCGAATCATGCCAAAGGCTTTAAACATCACACATACTGCTGCCACAGTGCTTCTCCAAATCCAATTTAAGGGTCACAAATGTCCCTTCAGCAATCACCTTCTCTGGAAGACCATTACATGTGTTCACAACTCTGTAAAATAGCATTTTTTGCTTCTTTTCTAATTTTCCTCTTTATCACTCTCCAACTATCTCAACGAAACCCTCCAGTTCTGTCCCTGTCGTTCTTGGTGAAGAAAAAAAAAACTGTCCTGTTTTCTATTTTATCTCCATCTTCATTATAATTCAACATTTATATCCTGTAATTTGATTCAACTATATTCAAATATATTTGATTCAAATATAACATTTATATTCAACATTTATATCCTAACTCCTGTAATTTGAACCATTTTTCTCTCACGCAAGACATTTAACCATACTCATTGCTTTCTTATCCAGCATGACTCGAAGGCAACAATATTTGTGTATTCGGCCATTCTGGCCCCGTCACAGACATGTATATACGTGGTTTGAAAGGTTTATCGAGTTGTAAGATGAATGTCATGTGGAAAACAGGTCAATAGTTTGCTGTCATGACATGTGATCCAGAAATCTATGACTGTTTTGGGCTTATTAGAGTGCAGAATATGTTCTGTAATTCTATAATCACCCCTCCCCCTGTTGTCTCCAAGCTTAATGTCATCTGCAAATTTGGAAAGCCTACTCTTTCTCAACCACACTGTCTAAATCATACCCTGTACATCCTCCCAGCCAGACATCCTCCCACCCACAGCCATTCTTTGTTTCCGATCACTAAATGAGTTTTCGATCCAGATAGCTACTCTAGTATCCACTCCACAAATCCTAAGCTTAGCTAACAGCTTTCTATGCTGTACCTTATCAAATGCCTTCTGAAACTCTAGATAAACTACAGTGTGTTTCTAAAGAAACAGTGCAGGATATACTTAACACCCCTTGTGAAAAACAGATGTCTTTCAGAGAAATGTATTTATTGTGAAATACAACAAATAAACACAACAAATACAACAAAAACAAATAAATATTTATTGTCAAATACAACAAGTATAATTACAAAGACTGTCGAACCCCGACATTTGCGGAGGATATGTTCCTGAAAAATGCCGCGAATGTTTAATCCGTGAATGTTGGAGCATTGTTTCAATGGGAAAAATGGAGATAGGTTCCCGGCGGTTCGTGATTCATAAGAGAATATCAAAAATCCCGTGAAAAACCGCGAACATGCCTGCGAAAAACCGTGAAGCACAAGACTATGAATGTAGAAGCAGGTCAGAAAAACCACAAATACGCCCGTGAAAAACCATGAATATGTATACTGTAAAGCACAGGGCCGCGGATGTTGAAGCAGGTCAGAAAAACCGCGAATATGCCCACAAAAATCCCCAACAAATATGCCCGGAAGACTGCAAATACACGAAAAAACCAACCCGCGAATACGCAAAGCACAGGGCTGCAAATGTAGAAGCAGGTCAGAAAAACCGCGAATATGCCCAGGAAAAACCGCAAAAACCCTGAATATGTAAACTGTAAAGCACAGGGCCGCGGATGTTGAAGCAGGTCAGAAAAACCGCGAATATGCCACAAAAATCCCACAAATATGCCCGCGAAAGACTGCAAATACACGAAAAAACCAACCCGCGAATATGCAAAGCACAGGGCTGCAAATGTAGAAGCAGGTCAGAAAAAGCATGCGAATATGCCCAGGAAAAACCGCAAAAACCCTGAATACGCCTGCGAAAGACTGGGACAATGGGTAAAAAAACCCACAAATACACAAAGCACAAGGCCACGAATGTAGAAGCATGTCAGAACAACTGTGGGAATATGCCCAATGAGATTAGCTGCCAGATCTGCAGCGGATGGTAGTGCCAATTCTGTATTAACTGCAAGTATCACACGGAAGTGTGGTGGTAAACGCTTCAAAAATAACTCATGAAGGAACGACTGGTCGAAGGTGGCATGGTGGTCACCGAGAAACTTCTGCATATGATGCAGTAGTTGTGTGGGGCTTTGATCTCCTAAATCCTCGCTTGTAAGGAGTTGTTGAAAGTGGCAATGCTCAGATGGAGCTGTACACTTTATGAGTGCAGCCTTCGAAGCCGTGTATGGAGTGTTCTTGTGGGTTTCAATGAAATATCTCTCGCTTCTGTCTCATACTCTGGTGACACGGAGCCAACAATGTATTTGAATCGTGTCAACTCGGTAGTAATGTTTTGGGTGTCGAAGTGGCCTTCAACTAGTGTAAACCACAGCCTTGGGTCATTCGGCTCTCCATAGATTGCGGTACTAATTTCGAATTTGATTAAAGTACCAGCACACAAAGGCCAACTCATTGCAAGAGAGACATCTACAAGTTCACGGTCAACTAGCAAATGCTAACCGATAGATCAGCCAGGTTAACATCCCATCTGAAAGACATTATGCTTGTTCAGTACAACACCTTGCCTGCCAATCATCACGAAGACAGCTCATAGTCAAATTTGAATCAAATCTAAAAACGACAGTTTAGAGGTAAGTATGGTCCTTCAGACCTGTCATGTCAGCTCTCAAAGGAGCTGATTTTATAAAGTATGCTTGAAAATCATGTGAAAGGCCTCACAGCGAGAGTGGCAAAAGAAAGTTTCACTGCGATCCCAGCACAGCAAAACGGCATCACTGTGTGATGTGAGAAGTATTCTAATGTGAGCTTTGCAAATTGTTATGCAGCTCAATTCAGATTGAATTTACTTTGCCTTTTGAGGTTATTGAAGGTCAGCAATCTTGAGGAAAGTATAATACTCCATGATGTGAGCTGGACTATACTGCATTGCCAAAATTTAACTCACTGTGCCATGTTTCAGTGGGAATATCCTGAAAACTCTGCTTAAAATGCAATCAATCCTCTATCATTCTATGAAATAGAAGTCATATAGCGATGCACCGCTCTCAAAAATAATTAAAAGCTCTCAAAATCAGGAGGAACATGGAAAGGATTCGGGTTTCAGCTGCTACTCCACAACCATCAAACCCATCCAGGCACAGCCAAGTGAGCCTTACAGAAAAATTTCTGCAAGAATTCACTAATCCTTAGATAGATAAAGTAGGAGAAAAATAGAGGGTAAAAGAGATGAAAGAAAAGATAAAGCAAGAATTCGAATGAATAAAGAGAACTGAAAAAGTACAAATAAGTGTGAAAGGAACAAAGGACAAATATGTCGGGGAAGAATCCGGATAGATAGATAGATTTCAGCAGTTACTCCCCAGGCTCAAACGCAGTTCCATGCTTGAGTGAGAATGTCATGAAGACAACAAGTAGGATGAAGTCAATCTTTTGTGAAATAACAGTGAGGGGTTGATCCCACTGGAATAAGTATTCAGATCACGCAGGTGAAGATCCAGGAAATGAAAGGTGTGGGGATGGTTGAGAGATGGAGTGATAAATAATTTCCATTGAAGGGGAGCTAATGGAGGGAAGAGCTACAAACAATGTGATAATTAAACACCAATTTCCAGAAAATTTCACCCAAAATCCCATAGTTAAGAACACTCATCTAAACATTGCAGAAGCAATACTGCAAGAAAAAACAAGTTTTATGATAACACAACAGTTTGGCCCAGAAATAAATCATGAACATTTTTTGGTTCATGAGTCAATAAGTGACCACTATATTCGTTATGGGTGTGTGTCTGTCTGTCTGTCTGTCCCGAGCATAGCTCCGTGGGTTTTGATCCGATGTTGATAAAATTAGGGTGCGAGGTTTGTATCATGATCTATTTGTGTTTTCCGGAGAATGGGCGTGCTGCGTCCATTATGGGCGGAGCCACGCCCAAAAAACATGTGTTTTTAGGGGGTAGCCGGTTTCAAGTTACATCTTCTCCGAGGGGGTTCGTCGAATCTGGCAGGGGTTTCGGTATTTGGTTAGCCCAATGGCACCTGCATAGCTCCACGGAGCTCGATTTTTCATTTTCGTCCCAAGGTCAAGGTCACAAAGTCACGAACTTAGTAAATGTCAAAAAAATCAATAAATTGGGCATCGAGCTCCTAGGGTTTTCAACTGTTTCGAATGAAAGTTGGTATGCAAGTACTGCTCTTCGAGTACTACAACTTTCATCATTTACGTTTTTCCCGATTCCCGCCAGTTTGCCCGTGGCGTCCCCTCGAAGGTCAAAAAATAAAAAGGCGAACCGTGTATATTGCTCGTGAACCATCGCCGTCTCCAGACTTGTAAATCTTATTTTTTCTGCTACATTGAAAAAGTCAACGAGATGGTTAATTACGTTCTAATATGTGCTTTTGTCAGACGGAATGACTTTTAACTACAGGGTGACTTTGAATACTCCTGACGATGTCTGTGGTCATGACATTCTTTGCAGGTATGAAGGAAAACCAACACAGGTTTTCATTCAGACCTGCCAAGAAAAAACAAAACAAACTAATTATATCCGACACAGTCACAACATAGTCTTAGAAAATCAGAACTACAGTACTCGTAATCTATAAGACCTTTTTCCAGAAGTCAGTGGAATGCTGCTCTCCCCTCCGAGCTGGTGTCCCAACACCACATCTGTTTTCCTCTGGATTTTATGGAATTTAAGCTCTCAAAATTATTGAAAACTCTTGCAACATAGCCGAATGATAAAGATTGTTTCTCTCACATCTCTGGCAGGTTGGTGGCATCTTGATGCTTTTTTCCACCTTTACTCGGGTTTATCTCCCTTTGCTCGCTCAGTTCTCCAACCACCAAATTCAGGATCTATGTGTTCTTCCACCCTCCTCCTCGTTAAACTTCCAAAATTCAGACTGACTGCAGACCTCAACTCTTTTGTTCCTCACTTCTCCCATCTGTGGAACCATCTTCCATATGGTGTGCTTACCAACTCTTCCCCCTGGGCTTAATGCAGGTAGTGCATTGCCATCTCATGTCATCCCCCATCCTTCCGCATAAATTTTATCATCCTTAGTAAGAGCTGCCACACACGAGCTGATGCAAATCCGACACAAAGAAACATGATCGTCGGTGAGGAATCTTGTATAACCTTGCTTTGTTGGAGACTGCCGCACACTACGCGAATGTCAATGACATTATTTTCGTGAAACAAAATGTTGATGAAGAAGAAATTCAGGGAGAGAAAAAGAACGGTGACAGCTCTGAGCACTGCAGCTTTGGCACTCTAAGCACTGCTCCTACTGGTACATCGCCGATGGTGTATCGGTAGAAAGAAGTGGCTGTGGTTAAAGCTCTTTGTGGATAGGCAGCCGGCTCAGAAAGTGTTCAACAACTTGCTTGTGGAACTTGCTACACACACACACACACACACACACACACACCTAGAAGGAATATGTCAATGTAACTCAAAGGCAGAGAATTTGGCATTTAAAGGTTTTTTTTTTTAAAGAACCTCGCATAACACTATTTTATTGTTTCTGAAGGTTTCTTAAATACAGGAAACAAAGGGCAAGTTCACATTACAATACTGAACTTTCATAAGACCTTTTTGGGCTTCAAAGTTCACAAAAGCTCCAACTATTAAAAAAAAAAATTCTGCAATCTATCTGCAAACTGAAAAAAAAATGTCGGCACTATTTTTTTTTTTTATGTTAATTGCTCAATACATGTGCTGTGTCGGCGATTGTTGGACATTGCTGCACACTACACGATGATGCACAATTGTCACCGAAAACACGTCATAAAAATTGAACTTCATTTGTTCAACTTTTCTGATTGTTGCCAATGCACCTGAAAAACTAGTTGACGAGGATCGTTAACCGTCGCACATTACACGGCTATCAAAAACTGTCACTGACTAAGCTGTCCCCAACAATGTTGTTGCGTTGCATCAGATCATGTGCAGCAGCCTTAACACTTCCAAACAAAACCTCTTACCAGTAGGTTGTAGTGATTCCTTCCCTTCTCTCCTATTTTCTCATTTGTCTATTCTCTTGCTTGTCTGCAAAAGTTTCCCCATGGCTTTACCGTATTAGAACGTCACCTGAAGCAAACCCTGGTCTCTCCTTCTTGTTACTTCATATTCTCTGTCACCTTGTTTTTTTATGAGCCTCGATCTTGTAGAAATAATAGTCATCCTATCTCACAGTACTCAATACTTCGACTCGTCTTGCAGCATCAACGAATTATGTAACTCATTTTTGAGAATTATGTCATGCACCGCACCATAATACTGTATTTGAAATTTTAAATTGCATTAAAAACTAAATCCAACTACACAGTTCATAAAGCACCTTACCCCGTGCAGACTTGATAAACAAGGACGTTGGCAGGGTCGACGAGCAGTACATTTGATTGGTCGTGATGATGTAAAATGCCATAATATTTTTTGCTAAACGGAAGGGCTTTAAAAGTGCTAAAAATGCTACTTGTGTTCTACAGTGTTCAAGTATATAATTCAATTGAAATAAAAGATATTTTAAAGGTTGTAAAATAAAACATCAGAAATTTACTATCATTGACACTGTCTTTTACACCACCTTATTTAACATATTACATTAGTTATTCATCTTTGTTGTTTGTGTCCTTTATGACATCCTTAAAAACAAAGTTTCCTGTTTGGAATGATTTTCAATTTCGTTTGACTGCCAGACAGGCAGACAGACTAAAAAATTATTTATCTCACCCCTCTCTGCGCACGTGTGGTCATGACAAGTTCAGATCAAAAGTACAGTACATACTGTTAAACTGCAGGTTGGTTCGTTTTCCGATTCATGTTCTGATTTGTGTTCAAAATATAACATTCAACTGAATTAAGTTGTTTCCTCAATCATAAACTGATGATTACAGACAGACAATGGATAGACTGAAATTAACCAATTGTTTAACCCGGCTTTTCGCTTTGGACTTGATTACTCCCAGGTTACTTTGTTCCTTCCCTCTGTTTTCTTTTATGATTCATTCCCTTATTTGTTATGTCCACCTGTTCTCTCACTGTCTGTATGTTATCTTTCTTCCCTGAATCACGTTGCTTTCTCGCTCTTTCTTGAGCCTAGACTTAGCATACGAAAATAAAAAAAGAAGTCAAATTATGAAAGAGTCCTGGGAAAGTATCTTCACTGGAGGTAAACAAATGTATTTTAAGGTATATATTGGATTTGAGAGTCTGTTTTTACAATTTGGCTTTAATGCCTGTAATTAATGCTTTTTCAACTGATGACTGATCATCTTACTATATTAAATAAGGCGTGTGTGTGTGTGTGTGTGTGTGTGTGTGTGTGTTGTGTGGTGTGTGTGTGTGTGTGTGTGTTGTGTTGTGTTGTGTGTGTGTGTGTGTGTAGTCTGTAAGTCAAAGAAAAAAAAACAATCCCCTCTTACCCCCACGTGTTGGAAGTACCCAGGGTCAGTGTCTCAATGATAATGGTTTACTTACCCCTGCTGCAGACGAGAAGGGGGTGGGGGGAGTGATTAGCCATGGCACAAAGTATATTTTCCACAAATCCCCCACTATCCCCCCCCCCCCCCATCAGGCTGCTCTCGAACGGAGAAGGTGTTTCTAGTACAAAAAAAAAAAGAAACTGGAAAGGCACTCAGTAGAGCGCATACCTCCGCCACCTAATGCCTGATCCACGAGAACATATCTGGCCCAATACATTTTTGAAATATCATGCTATACAGTACTATATCATTTTTGGCCCTATCTCTCAATGGTGAAGAATCACCTTACATGGGTGGAATTACCCATCCATAACAAAGCAACCTATCTACCGTGCCTGCCGATACCGTGCACTCTCTATCCACAATGCATTGAGGTACATAGCTATTTTCAGTTGAAAGCTATCTACTGTTTTGCTGCAATACCTTTCCAGGGAGCACGACCCTCTTATTTACTCTAAAGCTGTGGCCCGTGGTGATGTCACTGTCCATTCTGCTGAATATCTTTCATTATCTTTTCCATCTCCATCAGATCCCCTCATAATCACCTCTTTTCTATTGTATACTATCCGGTCTCCTTCAGCCTTTCTTCATAACTTCGTCTAGCTAGGCCCGGAATCAATCCAGTCACTCTATGCTGAACCCTCTCGATGGCAGCTGTATGTCCTTCCTCAGATGTGATGACCAGAACTGTACAGAACATTCTCAATGATGCCTCATTAAATTCCTGTAAAGTGTTAAAACTATCTCTTTTGATTTTCTAATTTATTCCTCTGGGAAGACAACTTAAAACCCTCTTAGCTTTACCTCTGGCTGCATGACACAGGGCCGTCCTATTATTCGCCATACATCGACTACCATCCCAAGAAAACTATTGCACACCCCAAGATGGCCGATTGCATTATGTAGTCTCTATTATCATTATGCATCTGCAGAACCTTACATTTCCTTATGTTAAATTGTAACTATCCCAAAAGAAAGAAAGTACTGGATAGAAATAAGAACCCTTTGTTGTTTGTGCATCCACAAGATATTGTTACTTTGGAAACTGGATGAATGTTGAGACCTGTGGCCACGCATCGAGGCCTGTGTTTCCATTCTCTCCCTCACTCTCCGCTCTCCAGCTCTCCTTCATTTAAACTAGCGTGGGTCGGCTCGCTACGCTCGCCTCTCCACACGTCAATGCAGAGATTGACGTCACAGATTTGCTGTGTTGGCATGATTTACACCAATCATCATCCAAACATTTCTTTTCTACAAATGTATATGTAATATTGCTGCTATTGCATTATTTGAAATTGAATTTGTAATATAAGAAGGTCCAAGTGGTCAAAGTGGTCAATGGTCTAAGCTGTCTCATCTGTCTGAAGGATGTAACGGGTTGAAATGTTGTTAAGGTCTAAGGGTTTTGGGACTTTTGGATCTTCAGGGTCTTTTTGGGTCTTCGGGGCTTTTGGGTCTTCAGGTCTTTTTGGGTGTTCGTGGTCTTAAGGGTCCTCAGGGTCTTAAAGGGTCTTCAAAGGTCTAAGTAGTCTCAGCAATCTAAAGGGTCGAAAGATGCATTCCCATCGTACGTAAATAATAGACGTAGAGTCACACGGTTTGATGGACGGACAGACAGAGGGACGGATGCACACCGAGACCGAGCTCTTTTTAGGCATACCATGAGATGCACGCAATCTTAGGTTATAATCTTCGAGCTAATTATCTCTGTTACAAATCTCTGCAAATGATTCGAGATCTTACAATATACTCGATTATATTGATCTCACCACCATAAAACTGATTGTACTATGGGGGGAAAAATAGATGTATCAGAAGCAAATGATAATCTTGTTAATCAGGTAACAAACAATGAATGCCATAGTTGTTATCTCCCAATTATTGTGGTTTTGTTTATCTTGGTTGTTATACTCTGCTCTTCTGAAATGCACCTCTGAACTCATAGGCGGTGTTCCAGGGTTTCACAGCCACCATCACAACTTCCTTTGTTTCCTTTTCTTCCAAGGTCCCAGCACAAGGTCCACCTTAAGGTGTTGTTCATGAACCTATTCACTGCACCACATCCCTGAAATGTTACAAGTCAACAACAAGTTTCTCTCTTTGCAAAAACGCTTACTAACCTCACTGTTGAGAACACTGTTTTATTGTGCACTCTCCAAAACTTCGTATTTCATTACAGTTTACGACACCTTCAACCGGCCCGTGCTCCACCGCCGTCAGACGCTTTTATGCATTTAGGACAGTCCTGTTTTTTATTCTCTACTTCTGAATCATAAATTATACATATTGCAAAAAAAGAAAATGTACAAACTCTAAACCAGCCTGGATCAGTCGATTGAAGAAGAAAAAAAAAAGGCCTCTTTCAACTCACATCGAGAGGTATTTGGAACGTTCACCACACCTGACAAATATATGTCACAACTGAGCAATCATTGGGTATTGAACCCTTACCAATCGGTGGAGAAAGAGGAGCCTTTAACGACTTGATGAAACAGATAGCACACAGCATGTTGCATCGTATTTTTCATTCATTTCCTTGCACATTTGAAATGTGGCTTCAATGTATAATTGTAGACAGAAATTCCTCACTCCATGAGCCTAAAAAAAACATATATATTTGAAGTTCCTCGTTGTCAAAACATGGGATGATGCATTTCGATGTCATATTATCAAAGATTGTGCAAGAGCGGAGGTTAAATTGCAGCAAATGCAGTATGTACTGACAACAGTAATTAAGTCATTTATTAATGAAATACCATCCTATTACTATAATTTATTTCATGTGGCCTACTTCATGTTGGCAAATGTCGACCTTTAACTACATGTTACGTACACTCCGTGTTGTCAAACGTACATCTGGATTTTTTTTTAACTAATTAATTGGCACTGGGAATGCCTTGTAGCCTCAGCCAAACGTCCTCTTCACATTTTTTAATTTTCTATAGAAAACGAGTCTCTGGAACAACTGAATGACAGAGCAGTGACGTGAACACAACAACGGAATGGAGGGAGTTGGCACGCAAACGAAGTGGGGGAAGGAATGAACACGGGTAGAATAAGTCAGACATACAGACAGAATAACATAACTGAGTTGGCTGAGCAGACAAGGAACATGAAAAGAAAACTGTAAGGGTGGGAAGGAGAGGAGAGTCAGTGAGAATAGAAAAGATCAGAAATCAGAATAGGGGATAACATGAGGTGATGGCGGTTTGCCACTTCAAAGGACTGGAGGAAAAAACATACTAATTGAACAGCCTCGTGGAGGCGAAATCGAAAGTCGATGAAAGAATTAGGAGCCAAATATAGGAGATGAGTACAGTTAGATTGAATTTGTGAAAAGCAACAAAATGTGGGTTTCTCACACTGAGCAGGTATATCCTTGTTTGCCTGCAGAACAAATAGCTGAGAGGGCATCTGGAGCATGACAATAAATGAGGTGATATAACACTGTGAGACAAACTCTATATGGTGGGAGAGGAGGACATGTTGCACTTCAACCTCTTGGTCAGTGAATCCAATTAGAATCAGGGTTTTGAATTCCAGGTGCACAAGGTGATATCTGGCAGCACCAGCTCAGTGAAGACATCCATGTCTCATGGTACGAATCCTGGATATCACACACAACCTGAACAACAGTTGACCTCCTCACCTATCACGTCATTTTCTGAGGTTATAGGACCTTTGAACTTCATCAGAGGAGTAAGCTGAGTGGTTTACCCTCCTTCTGCAGATGATACAACAATTTCATTCAATTCGAGCTGTCAAACTATGGATGAGTACGGTTCACAAGTCAAAAATTCGAGGATTGCAAATATAATCCTATTGATGAAACACTATGCAGAAATTTACCAATTTGCAAAACAGCAGGTCCACGATTCACATACTATGTCTATGTATGTCATCGGCTATTGTCCACATATGTAACCTTTGTACTTTACCCCAGGAGAGCATGCAAATCCTTCGGGCCCTAGATTATTGCATTCATTTTCTCTGCAGTGCGAATGACATAAACATGCAACACAAAAGACGTCATTTGAGATATACTTTTACTCTCGGCTTTTTTTATCCTTGCAGCAGACATTGCTGAAGTTTCTGGATGGAAGCAGGGACTAGTTCTGTTTCAGTGAGGATTAAAAACTCCCAGAGCACATTCCGAAGCATGACCGATTAGACAAGATGCGATTTCTTCATTTGTGACTGTTTGAGTTACGTATTTACTTGTAAAAATTAAAAATTGGGAGCATTCCTTTTAAACTCAATTATGGCCTCCTGAAGCTGAATGTGCCTGTTCTGAAGCTGAATTTTGAGTTTGAAAACATCAAGTTGCCATTTTAAAGACAGTCAAAATACTCATCTGTGTAGGATGCTCTGGAGGAATCGATTTGAAGAGCTAGAGGAAATCTGCTGTACAGATGACATCTGCCTGATGTTGCAGTCCTTACATAGCATGCAGGAGAAAGTGAATAGGCTACAGGAGTACACGGTACAAGTGGGGCTGAAAATTAACATAGCCAAAACAGAGAGCATGAGCATACATGCCACACACACCAACAACGACATCATGTGCAACAATTCACCAATCAGAGAAGCTGACAAATTTACACATCTGGGATCCCTGGTTACAACAACAGGAGAGGAGAGGCAGATGTACTGCAATGGATACAAAAGGAAAGGGGTGCATTCATGAGACTCAAGGAAATTTGGAACTCAAAGAAGTATAACACAACAATTAAGCTCAGGATCTTCGACGGCAACATATGGATGGGAATCAGTCCTCCTATTTGGATGTGAATCTTAGAAAATCACCAAAGAAATAGCAAACAAACTGGAGACTTTCATCTACAACAGCTATAAGAAAATATTGTGAATCTTCTGTCTTGACCCAGCCAGTAAGAAAGAAGAGAATCAAAATTAGGAGGTTGAGATGGATGGTCATGTGTTACACATGGAGGATCAATATATACCGAAAAGAACAATATGCTGGACACCTGATGCGAAGAGGAAGGTTGCACGGCCAAGAGAGACATGGCGACGTACTGTCGTGAAGAAAAGGAAAGGAACGAAGATCACCTGGAATAAAATTGGAATGTGAGCCCAAGACGGATGCAAGTGGCAGAAGTTCATAAGAAGCTCCATATTCCAGGTGGCATGGTTGGATAATAGGCAAAGTAAGCAAACTAAGTGAAAGTTATATAAAATAGAGCACTTATTTCCCAGGTAGGATTTATTTGTTGTAATGAGGAGCAATATTTTCAGTAAAATTCTATTGCGCACATTTTTACACATTTTCATGCAAAAATTAACAACATTTTACATTATGCTGTTTGTAACCCAGTGAATTACTTGTACAACAGCTCCAGTCACACTCACGACGTGAATGGATGCTGGGACAGGAAATGTGAGCCTTGCATCACAATGACATGCATCTTGATGTATACACACAAGGAAATGAGACACAGGTGGAGGCCATTCAGCCCATCATGCCTGCGCCACATCAACACCACACAAATTAATCAACAGTCAAACAAAATAGGAAAAACGCAAAATGTTTTTTTTTTCAGTGCTTTTTTTTCTTTTCAGGATAGGGGGCATGGACATAGATGGTCTTGCGTAAAAAGCACACAACATCAACCACACAACACCCCTTGACGAGACCCCCCACCAACAACACTCCGCATACATGCACCCAATCACCCATCAATGCTCAAACTACCGAAAAGTCCTGCTAACATCCCTATACCCCTCTATCTCGAATACTTCAAGGTACCTTTCTAATTCCAATTTAAATTTATCTACTGTTTCTGTTGCCTTACTTTTCCTGCCTCACTACCGTCTTCACTCTCCTCCTCTTTACTCTCCATCTATGCTCCAGCTATGGCCCCTGGTCCCATCACTGTCTGCTGTGCTAAGTAATAATTCTGCACTTATTTTGTATATACCCTTCATTATCTTAAACATCTTTTTTTTTTGGTATACATTCTCAAGGCTCATATAAGAGCTAACACACAGAACATATAACAAAGGGAGCAGAGGACAAGAGGAGCAGGAGAGGGAAGCACAAAACACTAGGGAACAGAGACATTCGGTTGATCTGTAGAAGAGAGAGGGAAAGGGTGGGGTACACGGGGTAAACAAGATGGACACTACAGGGACTTTCAGAAAGGAAAGCAGGGGATTTGAAAGAGGTGAATATGGGGTGGATTTACAGGGGTGGAAAATGTCATGGTTTTGTATGGGGGAAGATAAGAGATGGTGGTGAACAGCTGTTTTGAAGACCTTGAGGTAGAATCTATCATATCATACCTCCTTGTAACCGCCTCCTTTCTAGTGTGTAAAGCCCCGTCTCCTTCAGCCGCTCCTCATAGCTGAGTCTAACTAGGCCCAGAATCAATCTCGAAGCCCGACGCTGAACCCTCTATGTGGCATCTTTGTCCTTCTGGAACTGTGGTGACCAGAACTGCACACAATATTCTAGATGTGGCCCTCACTAAATTCCTGTACAATGTTAACATCACCTCTTTTGATTTATAATTGATCCCCCTCTGAACACAACATAAACCCTATTTGCTTTACCGATAGCTGCCTGGCATTGTGCTGCCTGCTTACCTCCCATATCTGTTACCACCCCCAGATCCTTCTCCTGTGTGACACGCTCCAAAATTACCCCTTACTTCCTGTAATCTCTATTTTCATTATTCTTTCCCATCCCAAACACCTTACACTTTCTCAGGTTAAATTACATCTGCAATGTTTTGCCGAATCTATGGAATTATCAATACTTTCCTGAATCTGATCACCACCCCTCTGCTGTCCCCAAACTTTGAGTCATGTACAAATTTGGAAAGCCTACTCTTCACCCCACTATCCAAATTGTCGATGTAAATAATCTCCATATAATGGAGCAAGTGTATGTGAATATGTATGTACAGTATATATGTATATCTGCTCTTCACCCATTGGTTGGACAGCTGACCTGACGTCACCCACAATTGTAACTGAATACTTAACTTAAAGTGCCTAGAGGACCCAAAATACCCAAACAACCCCGAAGACCCAAAAGACCCGAAGACCCAAAACACCCGAAGACCCCAAGATCAACGAAGACCATGAAGACCCCAATGACCCCAAAGACTCAAAAGACAGGAAGACCCGACGACCCAAAGATGCCGAAAACCGAAAAGACCCTGAAGACGCTGCATACCCAGAGAAACACGAAGACCCAAATGACCGCAAAAACACAAAACACCGAACAGACCCCGAAGACCCTTAAATACCAAAAGACCCATAAGATCCATAACTGCCCAAAAGACCCAAAACACCGAAAAGACCCAAAAGAACCTGAGGACCCCGAAGACCTATATTACCAAAAGGTCCAAGGGACCCCAAAGACCCCAAGAACCCAAAACAAAGGGATGCAAAAGACTCTGAGGACCCCAAACACCCAAAGATCCAGAGGACCTCAAAAAAACAAAATAACTTGAGGACCCAAAATACTGAGAGGACCAAAGCGAACCAACAGGACTATCTGGGACCCATGGAAATTCTGCATAATGTAAAATTTGACTTCAGGTCCCTAACTCCCCCACCACCCCCACCTGCAAAACACACAATCCCAAGTCCTCACCCTCGCCTCCCAACCCTGTCCTCTCTCTGCCTCCTCCTACCACCACACCCAAACTCTGTGCTCCCCCCCCCTTCCTTCAAATCCTCAAACTCTCTCCCCTCCCCCACTCAAAAGCCTGAAACCCTCAATCCCAACTCTGCCCTCCCTTCACCAAGCCAACTCTGTCATCTCTCCCCCTTTCTTCTTCAAGTCCTCAACTGCTCCAAATGCCAAGTATTCAACCCAATTATAACCCCCAAGTCCTCAAACCCCCCCCCCCTCCCAACATCTCAATCTCCCTCTTCCACCCAACTCCATGCACCCTCACCCCCAACTCTCTGTCCTCCCCTCCCCATTTCTTCTTGTTCTTTACAAAGTTACCACAGACGCACAAGGAACTTTGGCACATGAGAAAGCCATTTGGCCATCATGCCTGCGTTGTTTCGTGTCCCCTTGTTAAGAACAATGTTAAAAGTAAATAGAGATGGAACGTGAAATTCACAATCACTTCCCCTTTTCTTCCCTTATCCTCACTATAATTAATGGACCAGTGTTTGTGTGTTTGTGTGTTGCGCTACTCCTCCTTCAGTTGTGGGCCGATTACATCCTGACTTTGATCAGCATGACCCTGATTAGTGTATCGGGTGTTTTTGCCTTTGCTGGTGGTCTTGGGGGGCAGGGGAAGGGGAAGGGGATGCAAATTCTCCATGTAAATGTGTATCATGTGGTACCGCCTCCAGGTGAGGGAAGGTCGCTTTTTACGCGTGCCCTGTTTGAGCGTTTTTTGGAGTCGTATTCACCTGTCATTTCTACCTCTTCTTAATTTACGTTCACGAGCGTTTGGAATTACACGATTCGAGTGCGTGAGTGAAGCTGCGATTTAATTTTCGCACTGAACACGATGAAAACGTGTTCGTTGTAACAGATGATGTGGGCTGGAGAGATTTCCTCCCTCGTCCTCCCGTCCCTCAGGTCGTTTCCGGAAACCCTCCACATGAACTTCGTGTGTTTTGTGAAGTGTTTGGTGTTTTGCGTGTGAATTGTGTCGCTGTAATAAGTGTAGCCTTTGTATTCATGACTGGAACGCGTCCATGGTGTAGCGAGGTCGGTAGTGTGAGTGAAAGACAGAGGAAGGCCATCACTATTGAAGTAAAAATGGATGTTTTAGGACGGTATGAAAGAGGTGATGGTACAGCTGATATGAAGGTGAAGTGAAGCCATGTAACGCTCGTTCTGGTGGTTTTGGAACATAAGGATGACAGGCAGAGTCAACCCCACCGGGGGCTATTAATTCAACAGCCAATTGGGATTTAAACTCAGGATCCTCGAATCCCAAGCCCACCACCTGAACCACTAACACAACACCAGGCATATATACAGTAATACTTCTCGAAAAAAGACAAAATATATAAATAGTTCACTCCAAGGAGCAGACAAACAACACAAAAACACACACAACTTCCATGACAAAAAACTGTGCTATTAAAGGTCTGTTTTTCCAAAAATGAATTCACTTTTTCGTGCTCATTGAGATTTTCAGATAAATATGCCATATGATTGTGAAGAACAAACATGACGTATTTTGATTTAATCCATCATGAAGCAATTGGCACCAGTTGGAATGCATTGCCAGATGTTATTGGGAAGCATCTCTGTTGCACAACTGACTTTCAAGATGCTTTGAAAAAATTTTAAGCTGAGTGGGTGGCCCTCTTTATGGGTGGCCCCCCTGCTGGTGTGGGCTCCAATGGGTCGTCTATCAGAGGCCCTGGTGGGACTTTCAGGAAATGACAATACCATACAGGAATTATTTAAACGTGGTGTGAATAAATGTTTACGATGACAGTGTTTGGATGGTGGGGACAGAGGATAGTCTTTGCTTTATGAAGTGTGCAGAAGTGGCACACCCGATGATTGTTAGAGATAAGTTGAATAAAATGATAGTTGCTTTGCAAGAGATAAAAGAGTGTGAAATATTTAGAGACGACAACAGCACTCGGTGGAGCACATACATCCGTTAGGCTGAACAGGTGAGGATATGTAGCCCACTGATAGGCCAGATCGACATTCCTGATCTTTACCAAAACTTAATCGGCTTGTTCTTGTCCACTAACCAACTCATGTACCAAGTTTTGTCATAACCCTTCACAGACGATGATATATATATACAGGAAAATGCCAAGATAAACCTGTCCAGCATCCAAAAAATGATCAGCATCCAAATCCAAAATGATAAGCATCCCAAGAGTATTGAGAGAGATGCAGAGCAGATAAGTGTGATGCTAAACGGATATCCTCAACCGTTCATGGAGTCAGGACAGGTTCCTGAAAAATTGGAGAGTCGCAAATGTAAGAAACGATACAGAAAATAATTGGGGACTCAGACCTGTCAATAATGGGCTTTTAAAATGATGTAAGCCACCACAGACGCTTTGTGCACATGCACGTAACCCCCTAGAAGCAAATTGATCGGGGGAATGTTTTTGTTATATCCTGTGTGCGAGATAAGGATTGTTAGCTAAATGGCTCACAAAGTCTGAAAGAATCCAAAAAATACTTGGAAAAGTACCCGAGAGAAAGGAGTGTGCCTCTGCATAATGAAAGAGTTGGAAAGCTTTCTTAGTTCAACTAAAGGGGTGAGGTGAGATGTTATAAGCAGCCCATTTGCAAAAGCTCCCAACGATGTAGTCGTGCAAGGCCCAAACTGTGCATGGAGATGTGCTACCTAAAAACCCCAATTATCGTTAACAGTGAATGGACTTAGGACCTTGCAGGAATTGATCATTGCAGGTTTGGTGATTTATTTAATTGACTTCTTGCAATTGGAAAGGTGATGTTGTGCGTCATTGCCAAAGAGTAATGCTTACTGACTTCAACAAATAAGATCTTAAACGAAGTGAAAATTCAGAAATGTTATGCCCTCTATATTTGAATGAGAACCAGATGTCCCAGGCAGATTTCTCTAAGGGATACAAAATATCTGGTTTGGGTGCTTCTGAACAGCAATCTGTGAGGGCTGTCATAAATATTGTTATGGTTTGGGGTTCAGGGAACTACAAAGGGAACAGCAAGAGAAAGGGGAAACACCACATAGCAGGGTAGGGAGAAAGCAGATAGAGATGGACAAACAAGGATGCAGGTAACGATGAGTCAAGGGAGAACACAAAGGGTGGACAATATGGATACATAAATAAGCAAAATTTTGGGGATGTGGGGTTGTTTAACGCGGTGCAGAAAAGACCATGATTTGATTGGAGGATGACTCGTGATGATAGCGATTAGCTCCTTGAAGACCTGGAGGGAAGAATGAGATTGAAGAGAGTATGAAGGTGGTTTACAGGTGGGGGAAAAAGAGAGAATAAATGAGTGGAGGTGAGCGGTGTTCTGCATTTAGGCAGTTCACATGTGAGCGGGTTGCTGGTTGACTGCGTTGCGTCCTGCAGATACCTGGAGGGGGGGACAAAGCACGGAGAGAGCAGAGAGTGAGTGCAAGTCCAGAAATGAGGTGGAAGAAGACAGAGAGACCAACCTGGCTGCAAAGGATGGCCCATAGACTCAGCTTCATCGTGAGAGATTCCAATGATAATGAAGGCCTTCGTTCAAATGTCAAACCTAACAAGATGTGAGGCAGGGAGCCAGCTCAGAGGGGAGAGCAGTATTCAATAGACCTGCAGATAAAAGCCTTGGAGGTGGAAATGAGTTTTGCTGTGCCAAGGAAGAACTTTGCATGATGAAGGATGTCCAGTCAGCAATCTGACTATGGAGGCCAATTTTTAAATGTGTCTTCCAAGAGAGATCATAGCTGAGAGTGAGAACAAAGGGTTGAGTGGACTGAACCTCTTTGAGAGGTTGTTGAGAAAGCAGATGGAAGGGTTTGCAGTATGGTCTTTTGGGAGAGAGAGAGAGGAGAGAGAGAGAAGAGAGTTTGAGGCAATTTCTCAGGATTGAAAAACATGTTCCAAGTGTTTGACCAGTTTGTAATTTGTTCAAGGTCTGAGGAGAGTCTTACAAGGTCTTATACCCGATGGGGTCTAAAAAGGTTCAGGATCCTTTCACTGGACAATATCTAATGAAACATTTTTTCATCAATTCAGGACCCCCTCATCCGACATCGTTTTCACTGAGTTGAAAACATGTTATCAGGCCTTCAGCTCCAAGGGGCCCAAAATTTTATCAAATCAAACTGAAAATCAACTTTTTTCACCAAATGCAACCCCAAACTATGCTGCTGCTTCATCGGGGGCTGAGGTCTGTCCCAATTGGGACTATGAATTGATTTTGTTGCTGCATGCATGGACTTTCTCACACATCTCATGCACTCCATCTTGCATTCAAATTCACTTTTGAGATCAGAAGAACTGAATGCGCTGCCATTTATAGATGTGCTCATTGAAAGTCTATGCATAGATTCCTTGACTGCCATCTACTTGCAAGTCAACCTTCACTGGCATTCACACAGTGGGACTCATTTATTCCCACATTGGTCCAAGATACCCTTATCGAAACCATTGTGATAGAAACCCTGGCCATCTGCTCACTCGCTGTTGAAATTGAGCGCATTAAAGGCCATTAGTCTTGATAATGGTTACACTGAGCAAGTCATTGTTGGATGTATGGCATGCAAAATTGCAATTGGTTTGAAGAAAACTATCTTCCTACTCTAGAAGTGTCAGTTTACCTAAAGCTGCCTTGGAAAAGGTAAAATGTCTGAACATTCGAACAGCAAATGAAACGACAGTCTTGTGCTGCAACCATGCGATCACAACACGAGTGATATTACTATTCAGACAATGTCCCCTCCAATCCAGAAAGATGTTCTGGCTATTGTAACAATTAAATAATGTAATTTACGAGTTTCATTGCTGGTATGAATGCCTGGTTGCTTAATGTTAGGTGGTGGGCTTGGAGTCTAGGATCCTGAGTTCAAATCCACTCAGCTGTTTAATTAATATCAGGTGGGGTTGACTCTGCCTGTCATCCTTAGGAAGTCAGTAAAAATGAGTGCCAGCATGCTGGTATCCTGTGTCGGAGTGGCGACCCAATCCAGGATTGTGCCCAATAGCCAAGGAGACTGTTTGGCAGCACCAACGCTCTGCACAGAGTATTGGCCCAAATGGATGGATTGCTGGTGTGATGCCAAATACATAGGCCATACATTCCAAAGATTGGAGAAACGAATTAAGCAGCAGGTTACATTGGCAATTCATAGTTAGTCAAGCTATAAGTAGTGTATACAAACCAGCTCGTGTGTGCAAGAACCTAACTAAAATGCTCACTTAAAGTTTGTGACTGTGATTGGACAGCATTTGCTGAATATAATCCAGAGTGTGCTGAAAACTTATTGCGTGGATTGTTTTCAGATCATGGCCCGGGCACGCAGTGCAGCACATCTACGCATGCTTTAACCACATGCATACACACACAAAGTCCTGTTTTTCTGCAAGCAAAAATAATTGGTACAAATGCTCACTTGTTGGAGACAAATGTAGCACTGTCGCAAGTATGGGGTTTATCCAGTTCATTCAATGCCTCACAATCATCATGTGCATCAATGGGCAATCGTCGTCGTCATCCAAATGGACCAAATCGAAGACCACCTGTGAGCATATATTGGCTATTGCTTTGATTTGGCTATTGTCGATCTTCCATTTTCAGCAATTTTAAGATTTCATGGTGCCAAACGATGCAAGTAAATCATCTACATGCTGTGGCATTAGCACATGAACCATAGATTTCACATCCAGTGGGTGCAAGGTATTTAGCCAAGATCGGTGGCTTGTGGTTAGAGTGTTCACTTCTGTTTGGGAAGTTTGGCAGGTCAGTGTGTTCGATTTTGATCCCTGCCCGAATCATGCCAAAGGCTTTAAACATCACACATACTGCTGCACAGTGCTTCTCCAAATCCAATTTAAGGGTCACAAATGTCCCTTCAGCAATCACCTTCTCTGGAAGACCATTACAATGTGTTCACAACTCTGTAAAATAGCATATTTTTGCTTCTTTTCTTATTTTCCTCTTTTATCACTCTCCAACTATCTCAACGAAACCCTCCAGTTCTGTCCCTGTCGTTCTTCGTGAAAAAAAAACTGTCCTGTTTTCTATTTTATCTCCATCTTCATTATAATTCAACATTTATATCCTGTAATTTGATTCAACTATATTCAATATATTTGATTCAAATATAACCTTTATATTCAACATTTATATCCTAACTCCTGTAATTTGAACCTTTTTCTCTCACCAAGACATTTAACCATACTCATTGCTTTCTTATCCAGCATGACTCGAAGGCAAAATATTTGTGTATTCGGCCATTCTGGCCCCGTCACAGACATGTATATACGTGGTTTGAAAGGTTTATTCGAGTTGTAAGATGAATGTCATGTGGAAAACAGGTCAATAGTTTGCTGTCATGACATGTATCCAGAAAATCTATGACTGTTTGGGCTTATTAGAGTGCAGAATATGTCTGGTAATTCATAAATCACCCCTCCCCCTGTTGTCTCCAAGCTTAATGTCATCTGCAAATTTGGGAAACCTACTCTTTCTCAACCACATGTCTAAATCATACCCTGTACATCCTCCCAGCCAGACATCCTGTCCCACCACAGCCATTCTTGTTTCCGATCACTAAATGAGTTTCGATCCAGATAGCTACCTCTAGTATCCACTCCACAAATCCAAAGCTTAGCTAACAGCTTTCTATGCTGTACCTTATCAAATGCCTTCTGAAACTCTAGATAAACTACAGTGTGTTTCTAAGAAACAGTGCAGGATATACTTAACACCCTTGTGGAAAACAGATGTCTTTCAGAGAAATGTATTTTATGTGAAATACAACAAATAACACAACAAATACAACAAAAACAAAATAAATATTTATTGTCAAATACAAAAGTATAATTACAAAAGATGATCGAACCCGAGACATTTGGGAGGATATGTGTCCTAGAAAAATGCCGCGGAATGTTTAATTCCGGTGAATGTTGGGCATTGTTCAATGGAAAAATGGAGATAGGTTCCCGGCGGTTTCGTGATTCATAAGAGAATATCAAAAATCCCGTGTAAACCGCGAACATGCCTGCGAAAAACCGGTGAAGCACAAGACTATGAATGTAGAAGCAGGTCAGAAAAACCACAAATACGCCCGTGAAAAACCATGAATATGTATACTTGTAAAGCACAGGGCCGCGGATGTTGAAGCAGGTCAGAAAAAACCGCGAATATGCCACAAAAATCCAACAATATTGCCCGCGAAAGACTGCAAATACACGAAAAAACCAACCCGCGAATACGCAAAGCACAGGGCTGCGCAAATGTAAGAAGCAGGTCAGAAAAAAACCGCAAATATGCCCAGGAAAAACCGCAAAAACCCTGAATATGTAAACTGTAGCAAAACAGGGCGCCGGAGATTTGAAGCAGGTCAGAAAAACCGCGAATATGCCACAAAAATCCCACAAATATGCCCGCGAAAGACTGCAATACACGAAAAAACCACCCGCGAATATGCAAAGCACAGGGCTGCAAATGTGAAAGCAGGTCAGAAAAAGCATGCAATATGCCCAGGAAAACCGCAAAAACCCTGAATACGCCTGCGAAAGACTGGGGACAATGGGTAAAAAAAACCACAAAATACACAAAGCACAAAGCCACGAATGTAGAAGCATGTCAGAACAACTGTGGGATATGCCCAATGAGAATTAGCTGCCAGATCTGCAGCGGATGGTAGTCTGCAATTCTGTATTAACTGCAAGTATCACACGGAGTGTGGTGTAAACGCTTCAAAAATAACTCATGAAGGAACGACTGGTCCGAAGTGCATGGTGGTCACCGAGAAACTTCTGCATATGATGCAGTAGTTGTGGTGGGGCTTTGAATCTCTAAATCCCGTTGTAAGGAGTTGTTGAAAGTGGCAAGCTCAGATGGAGCTGTAACACTTTATGAGTGCAGCCTTCGAAGCCGGTTATGGAGTGTTCTTGTGGGTTTCAATGAAATATCTCTCGCTTCTGTCTCATACTCTGGTGACACGGAGCCAACAATGTATTTGAATCGTGTCAACTCGGTAGTAATGTTTTGGGTTCGAAGTGGCTTCACACTAGTGTAAAACCACAGCCTTGGGTCATCGGCTCTCCATAGATTGCGTACTAATTTCGAATTTGATTAAAATACCAGCACACAAAGGCCAACTCATGTGCAAGAGAGACATCTACAAGTTCACGGTCAACTAGCAAATGCTAAAGATAGAATCAGCCAGGTTAACATCCCATCTGAAAGACATTATGCTTGTTCAGTACAACACCTTGCCTGCCAATCATCACGAAGACAGCTCATAGTCAAATTTGATCAAATCTAAAAACGACAGTTTAGAGTAAGTATGGTCCTTCAGACCTGTCATGTCAGCTCTCAAAGGAGCTGATTTTAAAGTATGCTTGAAAATCATTGTGAAAGGCCTCACAGCGAGAGTGGCAAAAGAAAGTTTCACTGCGATCCCAGCACAGCAAAACGGCATCACTGTGTGATGTGAGAAGTATTCTAATGTGAGCTTTGCAAATTGTTATGCAGCTCAATTCAGATTGAATTTACTTTGCCTTTTGAGGTTATTGAAGTCAGCAATCTTGAGGAAGTATAATACTCCATGATGTAGGCTGGATATACTGCATTGCCAAAAATTTAAACTCCACTGTGCCATGTTTCAGTGGGAATATCCTTGAAAACTCTGCTTAAAATGCAATCAATCCTCTATCATTCTATGAAATAGAAGTCATATAGCGATGCACCGCTCTCAAAAAATAATTAAAAGCTCTCAAAATCAGGAGGAACATGGAAAGGATTCGGGTTTCAGCTGCTACTCCACAAACATCAAACCCATCCAGCACAAGCCAAGTGAGCCTTACAGAAAAATTTCTGCAAGAATTCACTAATCCTTAGATAGATAAAGTAGGAGAAAAAATAGAGGGTAAAAGAGATGATAAGAAAAGATAAAGCAAGAATTCGAATGAATAAGAGAACTGAAAAAGTACAAATAAGTGTTGAAAGGAACAAAGGACAATTATGTCGGGGAAGAATCCGGATAGATGAAGATAGATTTCAGCAGTTACTCCCCAGGCTCAAACGCAGTTCCATGCTTGAGTGAGAATGTCATGAAGACAACAAGTAGGATGAAGTCAATCTTTGTGAAATAACAGTGAGGGGTTGATCCCACTGGAATAAGTATTCAGATCACCGCAGGTGAAGATCCAGGAAATGAAAGGTGTGGGGATGGTTGAGAGATGGAGTGATAAATTAATTTTCATTGAAGGGAGCTAATGGAGGAAGAGCTACAAACAATGTGATAATTAAACACCAATTTCCAGAAAATTTCACCAAAATCCATAGTTAAGACAACTCATCTAACATTGCAGAGCAATACTGCAGAGAAAACAAGTTTATGATAACACAACAGTTTGGCCCAGAAATAAATCATGAACATTTTTTGGTTCATTGGAGTCAATAAGTGACCACTATATTCGTTTGGGTGTGTGTCTGTCTGTCTGTCTGTCCCGAGCATAGCTCCGTGGGTTTGATCCGATGTTGATAAAATTAGGGTGCGAGGTTTGTATTCATGATCTATTTGTGTTTTTCCGGAGAATGGGCGTGCTGCGTCCATTATGGGCGGAAGCCACGCCCAAAAAACATGTGTTTTTAGGGGGTAGCCGGTTTCAAGTTACATCTTCTCCGAGGGGGTTCGTTCGTCGAATCTGGCAGGGGTTTCGTATTTGGTTAGCCCAATGGCACCTGCATAGCTCCACGAGCTCGATTTTTCATTTTCGTCCCAAGGTCAAGGTCACAAAGTCACGAACTTAGTAAATGTCAAAAAAATCAATAAATTGGGCATCCGAGCTCTCTAGGGTTTTCAACTGTTTCGAATTGAAAGTTGGTATGCAAGTACTGCTCTTCGAGTACTACAACTTTCATCATTTACGTTTTTCCCGAATTCCCGCCAGTTTGCCCGTGGCGTCCCCTCGAAGGTCAAAAAATAAAAAGGCGAACCGTGTATATTGCTCTGTGAACCATGCCGTCTCCAGACTTGTAAATCTTATTTTTTCTGCTACATTGAAAAAGTCAACGAGATGGTTAATTACGTTCTAATATGTGCTTTTGTCAGACGAATGACTTTTAACTAAGGGTGACTTTTGAATACTCCTGACGATGTCTGTGGTCATGACATTCTTTGCAGGTATGAAGGAAAACCAAACAAGTTTTCATTCAGACTGCCAAAGAAAAAACAAAACAAACTAATATATCCGACACAGTCACAACATAGTCTTAGAAAATCAGAACTACAGTACTCGTAATCTATAAGACCTTTTTTTCCAGAAGTCAGTGGAATGCTGCTCTCCCTCCGAGCTGGTGTCCCAACACCACATCTGTTTTCCTCTGGATTTTATGGAATTTAAGCTCTCAAAAATTATTGAAAACTCTTGCAACATAGCGAATGATAAAGATTGTTTCTCTCACATCTCTGGCAGGTTGTTGGCATCTTGATGCTTTTTTTCCACCTTACTCGTGTTTATCTCCCTTTGCTCGCTCAGTTCTCCAACCACCAAATCAGGATCTATGTGTTCTTCCACCCTCCTCCTCTGTTAAACTTCCAAAAATTCAGACTGACTGCAGACCTCACATCTTTGTTTCCTCACTTCTCCCATCTGTGGAACCATCTTCCATGTGTGTGCTTACCAACTCTTCCCCCTGGGCTTAATGCAGTAGTGCATTGCCATCTCATGTCATCCCCCATCCTTCCGCATAAATTTTATCATCCTTAGTAAGAGCTGCCCGCACACGAGCTGAGCAATCCGACACAAAGAAACATGATCGTCGCGTGAGGAACTCTTGTATAACCTTGCTTTGTTGGAGACTGCCGCACACTACGCGAATGTCAATGACATTATTTTCGTGAACACAAATGTTGATGAAGAAGAAATTCAGGGAGAGAAAAAGAACGGTGACAGCTCTGAGCACTGCAGCTTTGGCACTCTAAGCACTGCTCCTACTGGTACATCGCCGATGGTGTATCGGTAGAAAGAAGTGGCTGTGGTTAAAGCTCTTTGTGGATAGGCAGCCGGCTCAGAAAGTGTTCAACAACTTGCTTGTGGAACTTGCTCACACACACACACACACACACACACACACACCTAGAAGGAATATGTCAAGTGTAACTCAAAGGCAGAGAATTGGCATTTAAAGTGTTTTTTTTTTAAAGAACCTCGCATAACACTATTTATTGTTTCTGAAGTTCTTAAATACAGGAAACAAAGGGCAAGTTCAACATTAACAATTACTGAACTTTCATAAGACCTCTTTTGGGCTTCAAAGTTCACAAAAGCTCCAACTATTTAAAAAAAAATTCTGCAATCTATCTGCAAACTGAAAAAAAAAAATGTCGGCACTATTTTTTTTTTTTATGTTAATTGCTCATACATGTGCTGCTGTCGGCTGATTGTTTGGACATTGCTGCACACACAGATGATGCACAATTGTCACCGAAAACACGTCATAAAAATTGAACTTCATTTGTTCAACTTTTCTGATTTGTTGCCAATGCACCTGAAAAACAGTTTTGACGAGGATCGTTAAACCGTCGCACATTACACGGCTATCCAAAAACTGTCACTGACTAAGCTGTCCCCAAACAATGTTGTTGCGTTGCCATCAGATCATGTGCAAGCAGCCTTAACACTTCCAAACAAAACCTCTTACCAGTAGGTTGTAGTGATTCCTTCCCTTCTCTTCCTATTTTCTCATTTGTCTATTCTCTTGCTTGTCTGCAAAAGTTTCCATGGCTTTACCGTATTAGAACGTCACCTGAAGCAAACCCTGGTCTCTCTTCTTGTTACTTCATATTCTCCTGTCACCTTGTTTTTTTATGAGCCTCGATCTTGTAGAAATAATAGTCATCCTATCTCACAGTACTCAATACTTCGACTCGTCTTGCAAGCATCAACGAATTATGTAACTTCATTTTGAGAATTATGTCATGCACCGCACCATAATACTGTATTTGAAATTTTAAATTGCATTAAAAACTAAATCCAACTACACAGTTCATAAAGCACCTTACCCGTGCAGACTTGAAAACAAGGACGTTGGCAGGGTCGACGAGCAGTACATATTTGGTCGTGATGATGTAAAATGCCATAAATTTTTTGCTAAACGGAAGGGCTTTAAAAGTGCTAAAAATGCTACTTGTGTCTACAGTGTTCAAGTATATAATTCAATTGAAATAAAAGATATTTTAAAGGTTGTAAAATAAAACATCAGAAATTTACTATCATTGACACTGTCTTTTACACCACCTTATTTAACATATTACATTAGTTATTCATCTTTGTTGTTTGTGTCCTTTATGACATCCTTAAAAACAAAGTTTCCTGTTTGGAATGATTTTCAATTTCGTTTGACTGCCAGACAGGCAGACAGACTAAAAAATTATTTATCTCACCCCTCTCTGCGCACGTGTGGTCATGACAAGTTCAGATCAAAAGTACAGTACATACTGTTAAACTGCAGGTTGGTTCGTTTCCGATTCATGTTCTGATTTGTGTTCAAAATATAACATTCAACTGAATTAAGTTGTTTCCTCAATCATAAACTGATGATTACAGACAGACAATGGATAGACTGAAATTAACCAATTGTTTAACCCGGCTTTTCGCTTTGGACTTGATTACTCCCAGGTACTTTGTTCCTTCCCTCTGTTTTCTTTTATGATTCATTCCCTTATTTGTTATGTCCACCTGTTCTCTCACTGTCTGTATGTTATCTTTCTTCCTGAATCACGTTGCTTTCTCGCTCTTCTTGAGCCTAGACTTAGCATACGAAAATAAAAAAAGAAGTCAAATTATGAAAGAGTCCTGGGAAAGTATCTCCACTGGAGGTAAACAAATGTATTTTAAAGGTATATATTGGATTTGAGAGTCTGTTTTTTACAATTTGGCTTTAATGCCTGTAATTAATGCTTTTTCAACTGATGACTGATCATCTTACTATATTAAAATAAGGCGTGTGTGTGTGTGTGTGTGTGTGTGTGTTAGTGTGTTGTGTGTGTTTGTGTTGGTTGTTGTGTGTGTGTACGTCTGTAAGTCAAAGAAAAAAAAACAATCCCCTCCTTACCCCCACGTGTGGAAGTACCCAGGGTCAGTGTCTCAATGATAATGGTTTACTTACCCCTGCTGCAGACGAGAAGGGGGGTGGGGGGATGATTAGCCATGGCACAAAAGATATATTTTCCACAAATCCCCACTACCCCCCCCCCCCCCATCAGGCTGCTCTCGAACGGAGAAGGTGTTTCTAGTACAAAAAAAAAAAAAGAAACTGGAAAGGCACTCAGTAGAGCGCATACCTCCGCCACCTAATGCCTGATCCACGTGAAACATATCTGGCCACATACATTTTGAAATATCATGCTATACAGTACTATATCATTTTTGGCCCTATCTCTCAATGGTGAAGAATCACCTTACATGGGTGGAATTACCCATCCATAACAAAGCAACCTATCTACCGTGCCTGCCGATACCGGTGCACTCTCTATCCACAATGCATTGAGGTACATTAGCTATATTTCAGTTGAAAGCTATCTACTGTTTTGCTGCAATCCTTTCCAGGGAGCACGACCCTTTATTTACTCTAAAGCTGTGCCCGTGGTGATGTCACTGTCCATTCTGCTGAAATATCTTTCATTATCTTTTCCATCTCCATCAGATCCCCTCATAATCACCTCTTTTCTATTGTATACTATCCGGTCTCTTCAGCCTTTCTTCATAACTTCGTCTAGCTAGGCCCGGAATCAATCCAGTCACTCTATGCTGAACCCTCTCGATGCAGCTGTATTGTCCTTCCTCAGATGTGATGACCAGAACTGTACAGAACATTCTCAATGATGCCTCATTAAATTCTCTGTAAAGTGTTTAAAACTATCTCTTTGATTTTCTAATTATTCCTCTGGGAAGACAACTTAAAATCCTCTTAGCTTTACCTCTGGCTGCCATGACACAGGCCGTCCTATTATTCGCCATACATCGACTACCATCCCAAGAAAACTATTGCACACCCAAGATGGCCGATTGCATTATGTAGTCTCTATTATCATTATGCATCTGCAGAACCTTACATTTCCTTATGTTAAATTGTAACTATCCCAAAAGAAGAAAGTACTGGATAGAAATAAGAACCCTTTGTTGTTTGTGATCCACAAGATATTGTTACTTTGGAAACTGGATGAATGTTGAGACCTGTGGCCACGCATCGAGGCCTGGTTTCCATTCTCTCCCTCACTCTCCGCTCTCCAGCTCTCCTTCATTTAAACTAGCGTGGGTCGGCTCGCTACGCTCGCCTCTCCACACGTCAATGCAGAGATTGACGTCACAGATTTGCTGTGTTGCATGACTTACACCAATCATCATCCAAACATTTCTTTCTACAAATGTATATGTAATATGCTGCTATTGCATTATTTGAAATTGAATTTGTAATATAAGAAGGTTCAAGTTAGTCAAAGTGTCAAGGGTCTAAGCTGTCTAAGCTGTCTCATCTGTCTGAAGGATGTAAGGGGTTGAAATGTGTTAATGTCTAAGGGTCTGAGGGTGTTGGACTTTGGATCTTCAGGGTCTTTTTGGGTCTTCGGGGCTTTGGGTCTTCAGGTTCTTTTGGGTGATCGTGGTCTTAAGGGTCCTCAGGGTCTTAGAGGGTCTTCAAAGGTCTAAGTGTCTCAGCAATCTTAAAGGTCGAAAGATGCATTCCCATCGTATGTAAATAATAGACGTAGAGTCACACGCGTTTGATGGACGGACAGACAGAGGACGGATGCACACCGAGACCGAGCTCTTTTTAGGCATACCATGAGATGCACGCAATCTTAGGTATTTTAATCTACGAGCTAATTATCTCTGTACAAATCTCTGCAAATGATTCGAGATCTTACAATATACTCGATTATATGATCTCACCACCATAAAACTGATTGTGACTATGGGGGGAAAATAGATGTATCAGAAGCAAATGATAATCTTGTTAATCAGGTAACAAACAATGAATGCCATAGTTGTTATCTCCCAATTATTGTGGTTTTGTTTATCTTGGTTGTTATACTCTGCTCTTCTGAAATGCACCTCTGAACTCATAGGCGGTGTTCCAGGGTTTCACAGCCACCATCAAACTTCCTTTGTTTCCTTTTCTTCCAAGGTCCCAGCACAAGGTCCACCTTAAGGTGTTGTTCATGAACCTATTCACTGCACCACATCCCTGAAATGTTACAAAGTCAACAAACAAGTTTCTCTTTTGCAAAAACGCTTACTAACCTCACTGTTGAGAACACTGTTTTATTGTGCACTCTCCAAAACTTCGTATTTCATTACAGTTTACGACACCTTCAACCGGCCCGTGCTCCACCGCCGTCAGACGCTTTTATGCATTTAGGACAGTCCTGTTTTTTATTCTCTACTTCTGAATCATAAATTATACATATTGCAAAAAAAGAAAATGTACAAACTCTAACCAGCCTGGATCAGTCGATTGAAGAAGAAAAAAAAAAGGCCTCTTTCAACTCACATCGAGAGTATTTGGAACGTTCACCACCACCTGACAAATATATGTCACAAACTGAGCAATCATTGGGTATTGAACCCTTACCAATCGGTGGAGAAAGAGGAGCCTTTAACGACTTGATGAAACAGATAGCACACAGCATGTTGCATCGTATTTTCATTCATTTCCTTGCACATTTGAAATCTGGCTTCAATGTCATTTGTAGACAGAAATTCCTCACTCCATGAGCCTAAAAAAATACATATATATTTGAGTTCCTCATTGTCAAAACATGGATGATGCATTTCGATGTCATATTATAAAAAGATTGTGCAAGAGCGGAGGTTAAATTGCAGCAAATGCAGTAATTAAGTCATTTATTAATGGATACCATCCTATTACTATAATTTATTTCATGTGGCCTACTTCATGTTGGCAAATGTCGAGCTTTAACTACATGTTACGTACACTCCGTGTTGTCAAACGTACATCTGGATTTTTTTTTTAACTAATTAATTGGCCACTGGGAATGCCTTGTAGCCTCAGCAAACGTCCTCTTCACATTTTTAATTTTCTATAGAAACGGTCTCTGGAAACAACTGAATGACAGGCAGTGACGTGAACACAACAACGGAATGGAGGGAGTTGGCACGCAAACGAAGTGGGGGAAGGAATGAACACGGGTAGAATAAGTCAGACATACAGACAGAATAACACTAACTGAGTTGGCTGAGCAGACAAGGAACATGAAAAGAAAACTGTAAGGTGGAAGGGAGAGGAGAGTCAGTGAGAATAGAAAAGATCAGAAAAATCAGAATAGGGGATAACATGAGGTGATGGCGTTTGCCACTTCAAAGGACTGGAGGAAAAAAACATACTAATTGAACAGCCTCGTGGAGGCGAAATCGAAAGTCGATGAAGAATTAGGAGCCAAATATAGGAGATGAGTACAGTTAGATTGAATTTGTGAAAAGCAACAAAATGTGGGTTTCTCACACTGAGCAGGTATATCCTTGTTTGCCTGCAGAACAAATAGCTGAGAGGGCATTGGAGCATGACAATAAATGAGTGATATAACACTGTGAGCAAAACTGTATTGTGGAGAGGAGGACATGTTGCACTTCAACCTCTTGGTCAGTGAATCCAATTAGAATCAGGCGTTTGAATTCCAGGTGCACAAGGTGATATCTGGCAGCACCAGCTCACTGAAGACATCCATGTCTCATGGTACGAATCCTGGATATCACACACAACCTGAACAACAGTTGACCTCCTCACCTATCACGTCATTTTCTGAGGTTATAGGACCTTTGAACTTCATCAGAGGAGTAAGCTGAGTGGTTTACCCTCCTTCTGCAGATGATACAACAATTTCATTCAATTCGAGCTGTCAAACTATGGATGAGTACGGTTCACAAGTCAAAAATTCGAGGATTGCAAATTAATCCTATTGATGAAACACTATGCAGAAATTTACAAATTGCAAAACAGCAGGTCCCACGATTCACATACTATGTCTATGTATGTCATCGGCTATTGTCCACATATGTAACCTTTGTACTTTACCCAGGAGAGCATGCAAATCCTTCGGCCCTAGATTATTGCATTCATTTTCTCTGCAGTGCGAATGACATAAACATGCAACACAAAAGACGTCATTTGAGATATACTTTTACTCTCGGCTTTTTTTATCCTTGCAGCAGACGTTGCTGAAGTTTCTGGATGGAAGCAGGGGACTAGTTCTGTTTCAGTGAGGATTAAAAACTCCCAGAGCACATTCCGAAGCATGACCGATTAGACAAGATGCGATTTCTTCATTTGTGACTGTTTGAGTTACGTATTTACTTGTTAAAAATTAAAAATTGGGAGCATTCCTTTTAAACTCAATTATTGGCCTCCTGAAGCTGAATGTGCCTGTTCTGAAGCTGAATTTTGAGTTTGAAAACATCAAGTTGCCATTTTCAAGACAGTCAAAATACTCATCTGTGTAGGATGCTCTGGAGGAATCGATTTGAAGAGCTAGAGGAAATCTGCTGTACAGATGACATCTGCCTGATGTTGCAGTCCTTACATACATGCAGGAGAAAGTGAATAGGCTACAGGAGTACACGGTACAAGTGGGGCTGAAAATTAAACATAGCCAAAACAGAGAGCATGAGCATACAATGCCACACACACCAACAACGACATCATGTGCAACAATTCACCAATCAGAGAAGCTGACAAATTTACACATCTGGGATCCCTGTGTTACAACAACAGGAGAGGAGAGGCAGATGTACTGCAATGGATACAAAAGGAAAGGGGTGCATTCATGAGACTCAAGGAAATTTGGAACTCAAAGAAGTATAACACAAAAATTAAGCTCAGGATCTTCGACGGCAACATATGGATGGAATCAGTCCTCCTATTTGGATGTGAATCTTGGAAAATCACCAAAGAAATAGCAAACAAACTGGAGGTCTTTCATCGACAACAGCTATAAGAAAATATTGTGAATCTTCTGTCTTGACCCAGCGATAAGAAAGAAGAGAATCAAAATTAGGAGGTTGAGATGATTGGTCATGTGTTACACATGGAGGATTAATATTGTACCGAAAATAACAATATGCTGGACACCTGATGCGAAGAGGAGGTTGCACGGCCAAGAGGAGACATGGCGACGTACCGTCGTGAAAGAAAAGGAAAGGAACGAAGATCACCTGGAATAAAATTGGAATGTGAGCCCAAGACGGACGCAAGTGGCAGAAGTTCATAAGAAGCTCCATATTCCAGGTGCATGGTTGGATAATAGGCAAAGTAAGCAAACTAAGTGAAAGTTATATAAATAGAGCACTTATTTCCCAGGTAGGATTTATTTGTTGTAATCAGGAGCAATATTTTCAGTAAAATTCTTATTGCGCACATTTTTACACAATTTTCATGCAAAATTAACAACATTTTACATAATGCTGTTTGTAACCCAGTGAATTACTTGTACAACAGCTCCAGTCACACTCACGACGTGAATGGATGCTGGGACAGGAAATGTGAGCCTTGCATCAACAATGACATGCATCTTGATGTATACACACAAGGAATGAGAACAGGTGGAGGCTATTCAGCCCATCATGCCTGCGCCACATCACACACAAAAATAATCAACAGTCAAACAAAATGAGGAAAAACGCAAAATGTTTTTTTTTCAGTGCTTTTTTTCTTTTCAGGATAGGGGCATGGACATAGATGGTCTTGCATAAAAAGCACACAATATACCACAACAACACCCTTGACGAGACCCCCACCAACAGAACACTCCGCATACATGGCACCCAATCACCCATCAATGCTCAAAATACCGAAAAGTCCTGCTAACATCCCTATACCCCTCTATCTCGAATACTTCAAGGTACCTTTCTAATTCCAATTTAAATTTATCTACTGTTTCTGTTGCCCTACTTTTCCTGCCTCACTACCGTCTTCACTCTCCTCCTCTTTACTCTCCATCTATGCTCCAGCTATGGCCCCTGGTCCCATCACTGTCTGCTGTGCTAAGTAATAATTCTGCACTTATTTTGTATATACCCTTCATTATCTTAAACATCTTTTTTTTTGGTATACATTCTCAAGGCTCATATAAGAGCTAACACACAGAACATATAACAAAGGGAGCAGAGACAAGAGGAGCAGGAGAGGAAGCACAAAACACTAGGGAACAGAGAACATTCGGTTGATCTGTAGAAGAGGGAGGGAGGTGGGGTACACGGGTAAACAAGATGGACATTACAGGGACTTTCAGAAAGGAAAGCAGGGGATTTGAAAGAGGTGAATATGGGGTGGATTTACAGGGTGGAAAATATCATGGTTTTGTATGGGGAAGATAAGAGATGGTGGTGAACAGCTGTTTTGAAGACCTGAGTAGAATCTATCATATCATACCTCCTTGTAACCGCCTCCTTTCTAGTGTGTAAAGCCCCGTCTCCTTCAGCCGCTCCTCATAGCTGAGTCTAACTAGGCCCAGAATCAATCTCGAAGCCCGACGCTGAACCCTCTATGTGGCATCTTTTCCTTCTGGAACTGTGGTGACCAGAACTGCACACAATATTCTAGATGTGGCCCTCACTAAATTCCTGTACAATGTTAACATCACCTCTTTTGATTTATTAATTGATCCCCCTCTGAACAAAAATAAACCCTATTGCTTTACCGATAGCTGCCTGGCACTGTGCTGCCTGCTTACCTCCCATATCTGTTACCACCTCCAGATCCTTCTCCTGTGTGACACGCTCCAAAATTACCCCTTACATCCTGTAATCTCTATTTTCATTATTCTTTCCCATCCCAAACACCTTACACTTGCTCAGTTAAATTACATCTGCAATGTTTTGCCGAATCTATGGAATTATCAATACTTTCCTGAATCTGATCACCACCCCCTCTGCTGTCCCCAAACTTTGAGTCATGTACAAATTTGGAAAGCCTACTCTTCACCCCACTATCCAAATTGTCGATGTAAATAATCTCCATATAATGGAGCAAGTGTTAGTGAGATATGTATGTACAGTATATATGTATATCTGCTCTTCACCCATTGGTTTGACAGCTGACCTGACGTCACCCACAATTGTAACCTGAATACTTAACTTAAAGTGCCTAGAGGACCCAAAATACCCAAACAACCCCGAAGCAGACCAAAGACCTCGAAGACCCAAAACACCCGGAGACCCCAAAGATCAACGAAGACCATGAAGACCCCAATGACCCAAAGACTCAAAAGAACAGGAAGACCCGACGACCCCAAAGATGCCGAAAACCGAAAAGACCCTGAAGACGCTGCATACCCAGAGAAACACGAAGACCCAAATGACCGCAAAAACACACAAACACCGAACAGACCCCGAAGACCCTTAAATACCAAAAGACCCATAATCCATAACTGCCCAAAGACCCAAAACACCGAAAAGACCCAAAAGAACCTGAGGACCCGAAGACCTATATTACCAAAGGTCCAAGAGGACCCCAAAGACCCAAGAACCCAAAAGACAAAGGGATGCAAAAGACTCTGAGGACACCCAAACACCCAAAAGATCCAGAGGACCTCAAAAAAACAAATAACTTGAGGACCCAAAATACTGAGAGGACCAAAGCGAACCAACAGGACTATCCTGGGACCCATGGAATTCTGCATAATGTAAAATTTGACTTCAGGTCCCTAACTCCCCCCACCACCCCCACCTGCAAAACACACAATCCAGTCTCACCCTCGCTCCCAACCCTGTCCTCTCTCTGCCTCCTCCACCACCACACCCAACTCTGTGCTCCCCTCCCCCCTTCCTTCAAATCCTCAAACTCTCTCCCCTCCCCCCACTCAAAAGCCTGAAACCCCTCATCCCAACTCTGCCTACCTCACCAAGCCACCTGTCATCTTCCCCCTTCTTCAAGCCTCAACTGCTCCAATGCCAAGATTCAACCCAATATAACCCAGTCCTCAAACCCCCCCCCCCTCCACTCTCAATCTCCCTCTTTCACCACTCCATGCACCTCACCCCACTCTCTCCTCCCTCCCCATTTCTTCTTTTCTTGGTTACAAAGTTCAACAGACGCACAAGAACTTTGGCACGATGAGAAAGCATTTGGCCATCATGCCTGCGTTGTTCTGTCCCCGTTGTTAGAACAATGTTAAAAGTAATAGAGATGGAAGTGAAATTCACAATCACTTCCCCTTTTCTTCCCTTATCCTCACTATAATTCATGGACCAGTGTTTGTGTGTTTGTGTGTTGCGCTAGTCCTCCTTCAGTTGTGGGCCGATTACATCCTGACTTGATCAGCATGACCCTGATTAGTGTATCGGGTGTTTTTGCCTTTGCTGATGGTCTTGGGGGGAGGGGAAGGGAAGGGGATGCAAATTTCATGTAAATGTGTATCATGTGGTACCGCCTCCAGGTGAGGAAGGTCGCTTTTTACGCGTGCCCTGTTTGAGCGTTTTTTGGAGTCGTATTCACCTGTCATTTCTACCTCTTCTTAATTTACGTTCACGAGCGTTTGGAATTACGCGATTCGAGTGCGTGAGTGAAGCTGCGATTTAATTTTCGCACTGAACACGATGAAAAGTGTTTGTTGTAACAGATGACGTGGGCTGGAGAGATTTCCTTCCTCGTCCTCCCGCCCCTCAGGTCGTTTCGGGAAACCCTCCACGGAACTTCGTGTGTTTTGTGAAGTGTTTGGTGTTTTGCGTGTGAATTGTGTCGCTGTAATAAGTGTAGCCTTTGTATTCATGACTGGAACGCGTCCATGGTGTAGCGAGGTCGGTAGTGTGAGTGAAAGACAGAGGAAGGCCATCACTATGAAGTAAAAATGGATGTTTTAGGACGGTATGAAAGAGGTGATGGTACAGCTGATATGAATGTGAAGTGAAGCCATGTAACGCTCGTTCTGGTGGTTTTGGAACATCGGAAGTTTACAACTACCGCAACATCCAAATGCGGAGAGGCTGCTGCTGCCCACACCGAGACGCCGAGAAGTTTCCTGCGTTTGTCGAGGCCATGGTCGAGGAAGGTGGATAATCTCCAAAAACAAATTTTCAACATTGATGAGACTGGTGTGTTTGGAAGAGGTTGTCATGTAGGATGTCATTTCATGTGAGGAGAGAGCACACCTGGGAGGTTTAACGCAGCGAAAATTGCTTCACCCTGCTGGTGGAGGTAAGGCTGAAGGTGATTGTACATTG